>JAQPPZ010000986.1:0-72869 GCA_028583015.1 Wollemia nobilis
CACACAACTCTCAAAATTCCAACCAAGTTAGGGTTAGAATAAAAAGAAATGAGAAATAATATAAACTTCCTTTATTACACCTTTTAGCTCCACTTCTTTAAACACAACCACCATAACATGCCAATAAATCAACAATCACAGACTCACACCTTATACCTCCATTTTTAATTTTAGCATAGCAAAGAATAATCTTAAAAATACATCCAAAGAAATATGCACTTATTTCTCCTAAGCTTTTATTCAATGCTAATCACAAAAGCCAAAACTCATAGAATTTAATCACACCTTATAAATTGCTGTCCAAGAAACTCTGAATTTTGTAGCATAAAAACGTTTTAATAAAAACGTGTGTTACTCTAGCAATGCACCCCCGCGAGACTCGAAACGGTGACCTCCGCCAATGCAACGCTCAACAGCAGCCTTCGCTGCCACTAGCCCACACGGGCTACGAAATTCACAAGTGAACTTCCCTCCACTTCACCCTCGAAATAACTCCCGAAGACTTTTCAACTGCACGTGTTTCTAAGTCTTCCTTCGATCGCAGCGAATATAGAGCACAAACACCGCAAATTGCATTCGAGGAATTTTCGAATTAATTAGCTTTCCAACCTTAGGAGTTGGAGAATAAATAGTCTCTTCGAAGACACCTTGACGTCGGCGAAAATAAAGACCATTTTGAAATTAATCAAAAGTCTTTTCAAAAAGGGTTTAAAAACCCTTAAATAATTTTAATAAATTAAGAATAAAAAAAGGTTTAAAAACATTTAAGTATTTTTAATAAATTAAAAATAATTTCTCCCTTAATTAATTAAATAATTAATTAATTAAAACCTTGAAGGGTTTTAAATAATAATTAAATAAATAATAAAGAGAACCTCCATTGGTTTTAATAAAAACCATTTAACTTGGTTTTAATAAAAACCCTATCCAACTTGGTTTTAATAAAAATCGGTGCCAATGGAATCTCTCCGGATTCTCTTAAAAATATTCTCTTGGAATATTCCACCTTTGAAGCCAACACATCCTCTTAACATTAATGCCATTTCCTTTTGACATCAATGACAACTCATAGACAAGAAGCTAGGATCTCAAACCCAAAATTGCCAACAAATTCCTCTTTCTTGGCCTCTAAAGCTTGTTCCTCCTTCTTAGAGGTCTGCTCCTACCTTAAAGGTTTAATTTTTGTAGCACATACTACCTTTATTTCACCCTCTTCCTCAAAATACCCTTCTTCCTCCTGCTCAACCTTTTTGACAGAATTAACAAATTTCTTCTTTCCCTTGTTCCACCATTTTGGCCTCTTTTCAGGATGTAGCTTCCAACAATACTCACTTGAATGAGTGTCAACATTACACTCCTTGTAATATTTTCTATACTTTTTTGATTTGGTGGTTGTAGCCCCTAATTTCTTCTTGCCTTTACTACTAGAACCCTTGGTTTTATCTATAGGCGTAGAGGGTTTAGATGAAGTTAATGCGTTATTATATTTTATTAGCTTTTTGACCCTCATTTCTAGGTATGTGACTTTAATGCATGCCTCATCAATGTCCTTGTTATCAAATAATTCCAATTATATCCTGATCTGATAAGATAAGCCAAACTTATAATTTTAAAAATTTGAGGATCTCAGAGATTAACACCCATTAACACGACTTGTTTTTTAAATTTTATGGTGTATTCTTGGATTGTTTGGCCTTACCTCTATCCCAGAAATAGCCATCTCTCCTCCATATTATATTGATATCCAATAGGATAAAGTTGAGCTCTTATAGACTTCACAAATTTTGCCCATGTTTCCACAACTGGCTATTGTTTTCTTACCAATCCAGCTGAGTATACCTTCCACCATGTGAGAGCATGACCACCCAATTTTAGTCTAGCAAAGCTAATATATTATACCTCTATATAAGACTTAGTTCTGAAATAAAACTCTAATTTATTTAGTCACCCATATAATTTCTTAGGATATAAATCCCCTTCATAGGCTAGAATATCAATTCTAACCTCTATTTTAAATGGATCTACAATTAAGGGTTGTGATGAGACATTCTCGGGCTATTTGGAGTGGGATCCTTCAACCTCTATTTTCTCACCATTGGAAGCACTAGATTCAATCCCAAATTCTGAATGTAATTTCTTCCTTCCCTTCCTTGATTTCTTTTATTATCGAGAAAGCACCATATCCATCAAACTTTGGAGACTATTTTCCATTTCAAGAAATTTTCTTTGAAATTTCTTACTGATAGTTTTGGAGATTTAGGTTCTGATTGACCTACCATTTTCACAGATCTGATCCTTATTCTCCTAACATCTGGGTTGTATGGAGCTAAGTCCTTTTCCTGAGTTGCCTTGCATACATAGTTCTTTAGGAAAATCAGCTTTGATACCAAACTTGATCCGTAAAGAGCCAAAACTTGAGTCTTTCCTCAAATAGATCACATATTCTACTTAATCTTTCAGCTAGTTAGTAAAATATATCCATGTTTAGACTGTGTGCTTTATATTGTATATGACATCTAATCTACTTATCAAATTGAAATTAATATTTAAATATTACAGAAAATAAATCACACACACAAAAATAAACTACAAGAGAACACAAGATTTTTATGTGGAACCCAAAATGGGAAAAAACCATGGTCCAAATAAATTGAACAGATTGTTACTAGAATTTAAAAGTTGATATAAATCCTTACTAATTTTAGCTAGCTATTTTCTTCAGCTTGTTCTCCCCAATATTTGCTCTTGCCTCTCGGTTCTCCCACTATAAATGTGGCAATCAAACCTTCACAATGTGTTTTTTGTAAAAATATGTCACCATGTGTTGTGCCAAAAAATATATCACCATGTGTTGTGTCCAAAAATCTGCCATAATATATTATGCAAAACTCTGCCACCATGTGTTATGTAAAACTCTGCCACCATGTGTTGTGCAAAAATTTGACACAATATGTTGTGCAAAAATCTGCCACAATGTGTTGTGCCCAAAATTAAATGCGTATAACCTCTTTTCTTAAATGGGTGTTGGTATTTAAAACCAACCCATTTTATTAAATGAGTTTTGATATTTAAATACAACCCATTTTATTAAATGAGTGTTGATATTTAAATACAACCCATTTTATTAAATGAGTGTTGATATTTAAATACAACCCAATTTATTAAATGAGTGTTGATATTTAAATACAAATCATTTTATTAAATTATTGTTGATATTTAAATACAACCCATTTTATTAAATGAGTGTTGATATTTAAATCCAAACCATTTTATTAAATGAGTGTTGGTATTTAAAACATCCTCATTAAATTCTGGAAGTTACAGCCAGTTTTGAACACATTGACCCATGCATTTTGGAACTTTGTGGTTCAATAATTTAATCATAACTTTGGCCACGGTTATCCTTTTTGAGCGATTCAAAAAATGTTAGAAAGCTCTTTCCAAGGTGCATATCATGGAGCCATCAAAATTCACCAAAATTATATGAATTCTATAATTTAAAATTATAGGCCTTACTAAATTTATCCTCCATACTCTATTCCAACAAGTGTTGATTGCTCCGAAGCAAGGATTTTATCTGAATCTCCTTCCACACTTCGTATGGAGGACCTTTTAATTGGTCTCTTGATCACATACTATCCATGAGAAAATGGCCAAGCAAATGAAACAAATAAGGTTTATATTTATATTAAGTATAAAATAGTAGAAGGTACTAATTGGAAAGAGTGATTGCCAACCATTCTATGGGTATATAGGACAATATTCAAATAGACAATAGACCATATACCATACTAGTTAATTCATGGACAAGAAGTAGTAGTACTAGTAGAATTATTGGTACCTATTTTAAGGGTGTGGTACAAAATGTTTGGATTTCTAGGAAAGCTTAGAGGAGAGGCTTGCAATACTAGTTTGAATGGATGAGACATGGGTGATGGTACAGTGGGTAATTGAGGTTTTCCACCATCAGATAAAAATATGGTATGATAAGCACCTATGAAAGAAGAATTTGAAGTTAGGTGACTTAGTATTGAAGTTTGATGGAAAAAGATAAATCAATCTTGGGAAATGGCTTTGACTTTTTTAAGTTGAAGTTTTAGAAAATGGTGTAGTTAAACTACAAAAATTAGATGGAATAGAATACCCTGGTATAGTTAATGGTTCAAGGTTTAAACCTTATAATGTGGAAGAATACATTAATATGGTCAAACTTGAATTGAAAGGAGAGATAACCACCTCAATAGTATTTAGATAATTTTGATGGAATACATGTCTCAGAATGGGTAAAGCCAAGTTAGACCACTCAAAATCATGGTGCAACACATAAAAATGAAGATATGAATCTAGGGTGGTTGTTCAGGATAAAAGTTATAGAGAAACCCATAATTCAATAAGAAGAGTTATAACTTCAACCAATAAAATGATAAAGAATGTAGATACATTAAGATTCCAAGTCATGGAATAAGAAAGGAGACTCCAATTGCTTACTAATATATAGGTGCAAAGAATATTTTTTTGAGCAAGAGAAAGATCTGATCAAAGACCTCAAAGTAAAGATAGTAAACAAGATAAGAGGGTTACCAACATAATTTCATCTCCTACAACATGTTAGACATAAGGAGACACAAATGATATAGGAAGAGTATGAGACTTTGTGAAGATACAATGCACAAATGAGTGAACAAATTGTTCAAGAAATTGATAGAATGATACAAAGCCTCAATGAAAGAGAAGTGTGAAGACAAGAATAGTTGAATGGTCTTGAAAAACATAGGTTGAATAGAGTAGAAACAAATAAGGTACTATGGAAATATCTTTTTGAAGCACCTACATTTGAGGAAGAGGATGGAAGGAATGGGCAGATAAATAATAACTTATTCTCTACAAACTCATATGGAATCGATATCAATACTCTAAGTATCAATTCAAGCTCACCATTGATGAGATAATAAAAGAGGAACATGATAAATCTTAACCAGTTCCCTAGTTAGAAGAATGAAGTAATTCCCAAAATGACCTTAAAGAATGAAGATAATTATAAGGTGATCGAGTGACACACGAACAATAACTATCATAGAAGAAGTGGAGCTTGGTAGTTTACAATGATTACTAGGTAATCCCATGGTCATACAACAGATAGGTATCTTGGAAAATTTGAGAAAATTGATAGGTCTTCTTGGTCATCTAATATTACCTAGCCAAGGGAGGAGTTTGGTTGGCCTCCCTCTTGGTAGCTCAAGGGAAAATTTTTTCTCTCCCACTACCCCTAGGCTGCATGGTCAATAGGATGAGCTGCAAGAACCATTCTTTGATTGTGTATGAAATGACCAATTATTGTGTGACCCTTATGTTGATCTAGTTGGACTAACTCATTACCTATGTTATAACTAAAGATGTCGTAATAGATGATCCATGACTCAAATGAACATCAAATATCCTAGAGATAGAAATAGGTAGTCCCACATCATGGAGGATTGTCTAATGGAGAGATTGAAGGTTGGAAGATTATCATGAGGTAGAAGGTGAGTATAAATTAGAACTATGAAAGAACCAAATTGGATAAGGCATGAACAAATAGGACAAAATAAGGAAGAATTATGAAGATTGGGCCATTAATCAAGTTTAACTAGATAGATAGTTTATCATACAAATAATGTCTATACTAAGCAAGTTCCAGATGACTATACAAATATTGGATGCCATCAATAGGTGACTAGATGATAGAATTACATCAACAGGGTGACCAAATGATAGAGTGTCACAAGGTAGCTAAATGAAAAAAGTGCTATCAAGAGGAAGACTACACAATAGGGTGCCTACAGGGGGGTCATTTGATGGTAGAGCATCGTTAGGAAGGTGACCAGGTGATAAATCACCATATATATAGAACCAAGATGGTAGGAGTCTACAATGACATAGTGGAGGAGGAAAACTTCCATAAAAGGGAATTTGTACATGATTAATTGATGAAAGATGCATTCAAAATTTAAGTATGAATTGCTGTACGAATTGTATGATGGAGGTGACATGCACATATTTTATATGTAAATAAGTAGAAAAAATTAAAAAATAATAGTATAAATAGAAAAATAAAAAAGTAGAAAGATCGAGAACAAACACTATTAGTTACATGCAATGTGGCAAGGTGGTAGTTATTTGATATTTTGACATAGCGAAGTGGTAGTTATTTGATGGTTAGGCATAATAAAAACCTACCTATAACACTTATAAATAGAGGTATCCAGGGAGGAATTGAGCACTTCAAATCACTCACGTATGCAAGTGAAAGTCAAGACTGTGAAGGACACAAAGCAAGAGGTAGACACAAGAGGTAGTGTAGGGGGAGCCCTAGGAAAATTACTGATATTGCCAACATAGAAGAGAAAAAGTACCAAGGAAAATTGATTGAACTAGAAAATGTGCCCTAGAATGTTCTAAAGAAAAGATAGAGGAAGATTGTATGGATGACTATTAGAGAGTTAAGTTGTAGACATATTGAGGGTTCCTATTTTGATCAACTCTAGATATTGTAGAAGGGCAAAGAGTCTATGCACAGAGACAAGGGTAGATGAGGCTACCATACAAACACTGGAAAGACTATACGAGTTGTAGGTATCAATTCTAAATAAAGTAATGTCCAAGTAATAGCACTAAGTTAGTCTAGTAGGGAATGAAATGAAATGTAATGAAACACATTGTAATGTAATGAAATGAAATAAAATACCAATGAAATGTAATGCAATGTAAATGCAATGCAAATGTCATAGCTATCATGCTTTACTGCAAAATAAATGATGTTTTGTAAAGTTGTTGTTATGATCAATGTATGTTGGTAGAAAGGGAAAAATAGTTAATGTAAGGTGTCCTAGAAATCATAGCTACCAATGAAAAAGACTACATTATAAATAGACCCCCTTTCATTTGTAAGAAATGTATGCATAGTAGATCAATAAACTAGGAGATAGATTTATGAGTTGTCTATAATACTTGGGTTGGAGTGCATAGCATAATTCTGATGCTATAATTTGAATACCATTTTGATAGATCAGTCAATGCAAAGATATATTTTTCATTCTTATTGTGGATGTTTGTTATAGATATTTGATTTATTATTAGATTATTAGACTTGTATTGTAAAGTGATTAGTTACAAGTTGAAGGACTCATTTAGAATAGTTGAGGTTGTAGTTAGTAGATGCAAATACCATCAGATGAATTTGATGATCATGGAGGATCAATGTATTAGAAGTGGAATTTCTATTTGAAGAAGAGTAATGTTTAGAGTCATGCCATCATGTTGTCATAAGGTGTCTTCAAGTCATCATGCTGACTATTGAAGTCATCTAGAGCATGCAATTTGGAGGATTCCATCTAGAAAGTATCATCTAGAGTGTGTTGTATAGAGGATGCCATCTAGTTGATGTCAAATAAAGGAGAGTCATCATGTTGGCTGGGTTACCTTACCAAGCTTACCATATTGATATTGTGTTATTATAAGATTGTTGTCATATGGAGTTATGAATCCCTATATCTATGTTGACTATAGATGTGTTGGACTTTAAACTCTATTATTACCTCATCTTTGTGAAACCTTACCACTATGCTACATTTGGCATCATTTCTTAATCAAAGTGTGGGTCGGAATTGGTTTGTTAATATTACCACTGAATCATTTAGGCTTAGCATAAATGAAGAGCAAGGAGGTGAATGATATATTCATGGTTGCATAGAAAGAGGTAAAACCAAGGAATAGTCTTAGAGAAATCTGTAAGGATAAGTGCAAGAACTGCCAACAAAGGACTGTAGTCAAGGATAGAATTTGCATAATTAAAGTTGAACGAGTTTGGAATCCTTAGGAGGAGGATAGTATAAGAAAAAAAGGTGAATAGTGGTAAATATTATTGCTAACAATAGAAGATGAGGTACAAGGATAATTGCATTAAATAACCAAATAAAATATTTGTGTAAACCAAGATGCCAATATGGAGCAAGCATAAGGATACAAAGGGTGGATGATCATGCTTGAGTAAGTAGGATGAATTTTTCCAAAGAGTGTAGAGTATGAGAGTCAAGCACCAGGACAACCACATAAAAGTGTGTGGGCAAGGAAGATAGATCCACCACTCATATATTCATAAAGGTCATGAAGTGAAGGTGCACCCGGATGAAGGTTCTTTGGAAGCAATATAGAATAAGAAGCACCACATGAAGTGCCAATAGAAGAGGTACAAAAAGAAGAGCAACATGAATAATTTTCTAGAATGGAAGAGCATTGGGCCCAAGTTCCATATGAGCGGTCAAGTAGTAGTGAATTGGGAGAGAGAACCATTCACCAATGACAAATATTGTGAATTATATAGAATAGCACAAGTGTCAATATTTTATGAGAGAAATAAAAGAAGACCTAGCATGACACATATGAATGCACAAAATAATTTGGAAAGAAAATGGGGTAAGAGATCCAAAATCATGGTTACAATTATTCCCAATGGCACTACAAAGTATTGTAATAGACTGGTATTTGAAGAAAGAAACTAATTAACCCTTCACAAAATGGGAGAACTTAGTGGATGAATTTAAGAAATAATTTAGGAAATTGAGAGATAATACATAGATCATAATGAAAATATATTCCACTAAAAAAAAGAAAGATGAAGATATAAAATCCTATGACCGTCGACTGAAGCAACTCATTGATAATATGGAGTTGCAATTGACCAATGGCATGGTAAAAATATGGTTCATCGATGGGTTATTGCCGAGATACAAGAAAATGATGAAAATCATCCCATGCTCAACATATGATGAAGCCTATGAGAGGGCATATATGATAATACTTAGTATCTATCTTCATGCGAGATAATAATTAATATCTATCTTCATGTGAGATAATATTTAATATCCATATTCATGTGAGATAATATTTAATATCTATCTTCATGTGAGATAATATTTAATATCTATCTTCATGTGAGATCATATTTAATTAGTTATTATAGTAGAATATTATTATAATTTTAAATATTTAACTAGTTATTATAATAGAATATTAAATTAGTTATTCTAGGAAACTTCCATGTCTCTTCTTGAAGTTTCCTTCTTCTAAAAAAACATAATTGTACTCCTTTATAAGACTAGATATGAATAATATTGGGTGCATGAATTTTCATTGAAAAAATCTCTCTCAATATTTCTTATATGTTCATGCCAATTCTTGCTCACATAAATTAGTATTGAAGCCAAGTGATTGTGGCCTTGGATATGGTCTTCTACAAGATTTTGACACAATATTTTCTAGATACCTCATCTTTAGTTACCAAATATCTAGCCTCCTTTAAGGGTTTTTGCATATTACCCTTTCTAGATATCTATTTGCTTTTCTTAGATATCACACTTTAGTAACTTCAAAGCTCATTTTCAGGCTGTTATAAGGGTTTTTTGAGGGTTTTAATAAGTGTCAAATTGATCTTTGATTTATTTAGTACGTTTGGCTCATTGAGCTAGCCAATTTAAAAAGAAAACCTAAAATAAGAGTTTAAAATCATAATTTAGACCCTCTAGAAGGTTCCATATTCAAAACCCAAAATAATCTTGCTCATCCATTTTTCAATGGCTCCTAAGCGTAAATAACCATCATGAGGAGACTTATGAAGCATCAATGAATATGAGTACACTCCAACAATTTTTGCAAAGTTAATTAGAGAACCAAAATCTTGTCATTCAAGATCTTATAGCAATATTTCAAGCAGTGTCCCAACACATTCCAACCAACACGTATGTGGATCAAACCCAGGGCTTCCAACTAGAAATGAAGGTTTTCATTCTAAAATTTGATGGAAGCTTTGATGATGAGAAGTTGGAATCTTGGTTGCATAGCCTTGAGGTATATTTTAAAACTAAGCTCAATTCGACTAACTATGAAAATAACCAAATGGATGAAGTCCATATATCATATTTAGCCCTAGACTAGTGGCAAAATCATTAGACCATGCTTGCAAAAAAAGTAGAGTAGATCACTTAGTGGGAAGAACTCTAAAATATTTTATCCCTTGGATACCTTCATAACATGTTAGCTCGCAAGTTGCAACTCAGACAAGCTCAAGGTAAATTGGTTCAATAGTATATCAATATCTACAACAAGATCTAGGTCAAGCTCAACATTCTAGATATAGAAGAGGTGCTACTTAAATTTATTTTAGGTCTTTCCCTTGTCCATCATAAAGAGTTGGCTATGCTTAAAGTTGAATCCTTATATAAGGATTTTAAAATTGCAATGAGTGTAGAAAATAAGTTAAACCTTAAAAAAAAAATCCAATAGGGGACATCTAAGCCCATCATAAATAAAAATGACCAATCAAAATTTCCTAATTTGTCCTCCTCCCTTTCTTCTAGTAGCAATAAAAAGTTTTATAACTACCACAAGAGTTGGGTTTATTCAAATAAGGAGTGTAGGGTACTCTAAATTAAGAAATAAGGGAAAACCCTCCTTATAGAATAGTAGCAAGAAAATACCTATGATGTAGAGGACTTGCCTATGATAGAAATTGAAAATCTTATAGAGCCTAACCCTTCAATTTTTCTCCTAACTAAGAACTACTCTCAACCCTCTTGAGAGTCTATATTTACACAAAATTATCAAATAAAGAACAAGATGACCCTATTGATCATTGACAATGGAAGTGAAAAGAATTTGGTTAGTGAATTATTGGTTAATACTCTTTAGATCCGAATGGAGCAGCAAGGAGGAGGAGTGGGAGTTATAGGGGTGGCAAACCCTAGGTGTGGGGTTTTGGATGGTAGAAAAACATGCATGATAGATGGAGAATTCGGTGAGATAGCAGGGCCCCGAGCGAAGGATGTGGACAAGGAAATTTTATTGGAACCGAACCCAGGGCATTGGGTGGATGCGGTCGAAGATATATCTAATGGGGACTAGGACTCTATGCGTCAGGATCAAGGGAAGACCCAAGAAGGAGACAAAGAGAAACCTAACAACTGGAGACCATATTATCTTAATGCTCTTTGTGGTAAGAAAAAACTATCTGACTCTTATTTTAATATAAAATCCATCAATGGTAGGTTGGACATCCCGGATACCCTAGCTTAGCATGTGGCTATGGAGGGCAGAACATCTCTGGTGGTAAAATTTATGGGGGTTCTACCGGACTTGGGAGTCATAAGGATATGGGCCATCCAGAAATGGCGTCCATGGGTCAATATGTTGATTAAGGCTTTACCCAAAAGTTTCCTTTTGGTGACATTTCAATGTGACTAGGACATGGAAAGGATTATTCAAGGAGGTCTTTGGTTTTTTGGGAAAATGGGCTTGTATCTGAAGTTTTGGACCCTCAATTTCAACCCCCAGATCTAGGTGTTGGATTTGGTTCCTATTTGGGTTAATATACAAGGATTACCTCTGCTTTGCTGGAATGTGCAAATCTTAGTTGGGATAGCTGCAGATATTGGGAAACTGGTAGCTATCAATATTATAACCTTGAGCAAAATAAGACTTCTTTTTGCTTGCATGTGTGTGTTGGCGGACCTGAGTAAATAACTCCCTAAATCTATTATATTTTCGTCTATATATGACCTTCATACTCAGGCATTTGAATATAAAAATATGTCTATTAAGTGTAGTGTTTGCGGGAAGGTAGGGCACCAAGGTATCCACTACCTTTCCAAGAACCAATCCCCACCCCAAAATACTATTCCACAAACCCAAAATAATATCCCTCCCCTACAGGTCTCCATTCCTACTGAACATGGGCCTCAAGGACGTGGGGCTCGAAATATGAATATTAGAGACCCCATTCGACATAATATCAAAAAGAGGTAACATTATAACCCTCCTCCCAGAAATACCTATGCCTTGAAATCATCTCACAGGGGAGCTAGTCCCTCTGGTGGAAACCCTCAAGTACAACCTGCTCCAAAGATGATGCAACAGGCCCTAGAACCAAATCACAAAGGAAAAAATCACATAGATCAATGCCCTGGAGCAAGTAAGTTTGATTGGGTAATACGGGAGACCTATGGAGGCTCGACGGAAGTGGTCCCCTATACTGTAGAGGAATTTATGGGAAGAAATTCCAAGGAGATCAACATCCCAGTGGAGAACAATTTTGATGCATTAAATCATCTGAAGGGAGATCATATGGATAGCCAAGAAGTAGAATATAAGGTAGAGGAGACCCAATAGAAGGATTTAGAGGAGAAAAATTAGAGGAACAAGAAAATAATAAGACAGGCAAGGATCCTTAGGAGGTAGAGGTGAACCACCAATATCAGTGTACCCCTAAAGCAAGGAAAAAAGAACCTACTAATCAAGAGGCTAAGAGCACAAAATCATCTCCACTATCAGAAATACCAGTTAACCTAGAGATCTAGGTTGTTACCCAAAATTCCAAGACTAACCCATCCAATATGGTTACTAGAAGCCAAGTGAAACCCAAGGAACCCCTGCCTAAAGTAGATGTATGGGGATATGGTTTGGTAGGAAGAGGAAAACCTAGCAATGCTGCCTTAAGGTAGAAAGAAGTAGAGCGAGGAGTGGTTGATGGCACTCAAGCAGTATTACACTTTGGGGTGAAGGCTCGGGGATCCAAAGCCCATAAATAAATATTTGATCATGGAATATACGTGGGAGCAATCTTGCAAATATGAGAGCTCTATATTCTCTTAGATAAGAAAACAAACCAAATATTATATTACTACAAAAACTAAAATGGAGGAGAGTAGAGTGATCCCTTTTAAGAATAGGACTTGGCGAGAAGCTGAAGTAGTAGCCCAGGAGGCCACTGGAACAACAGGAGGGCTGTTGGTTATGTGGAACAAGAATGTGATTGATAGTAGAGTGATTTTGATGTCTAGTTGGTTTATTTGTCTCTTATGTTTGGATAAAACCACATAGGAAGAGTGGATCTTAATGAATGTATATGCTCTAGTTAGACAGGGACTGAGAAGGGTTCTTTGGGGTCAGCTAGCTGAACTGAGGGAGATGGTCCCCAACTACCCTTGGATTGTGGTAGGGGATTTCAATTGCTACCTTAATCCTGTAGATAAATTTGGGGCTCTCAAAGAATAACTATTGATATCTACAAGTTTAGAGATTTTGTTGATCAACATGAGCTGATGGATGTGGACCTACGTAGATTCTCCTATACATGGTCTAACAAAATACTGAAGGAAAACCAAATTCAGATCAGATTATATAGGTTTCTTCTTTCTCAGGAATGCCTAGAGAGGTTTGGGGACTCTTCATTAATGACACTACCAAGAATCGGGTTTGACCACAACCCAATTTTGTGGGGAACTGGGGAGGACTCTAAGAAAAAATACGTTAGACCCTTTTGATTTGAACTTATGTGGCTCCAAAACTAGGATATCAAGGATCTGGTTGCCCAATGATGGGAAAAAAATTATAATGGTTCGAAACTAGCCCAAGTGGCATGTAAACTGAGGAATGTGAAGGCTAACATTAGAGAGTGGAACAAAACTTCCTTTGGCAATATTTTTGCAAAAAAGGAAGAACTAAAAGACAAGATCAATGAACTGCAGGAGAAGTTGAAGTCTGGTAAGCTTACAGAAGATCTAAGAAACCAGGAGAGGGAGTTGTTATTCGAATACCACACGGTGCTAGGATTTGAAGAAACCTTTTGGAGGCAGAAATTCAAGTTGCGTTGGTTGAAGGAGGGTGATAGAAATACAAAGTTCTTCCATGTCTCTACTCTTCGCCATAGGAGTACTAAAAAAATTAAGGAGATCAAGATGGTCGATGGGTCTAACACCAAATATATGGAAGACATAAGGAGGGAAGCGGTCGAGTTCTTTAAATTGTTGCTAGAAGATGTAAATCCTACTATTGAAGAAGAGGAATCTTTGTTGGTAGCCATTCCACCCCTTGTCACTGAGAATATTAATGGATTCTTACTCAGCCCTTTTACATAGGAGGAAATTAGGAAGGTGGTTTTTGACATGGATGGTAATAGCTCCCTAGGATCAGATGCCTTCCCCATTGCTTTCTTTCAGAAGTTTTGGGATATCCTAGGTGATGATGTAGTGGAAGCTATAATTGAGGCTCAAAAGGACATGGAAATCCCAAAAGGAGTTAATGCTACATTTTTAGTCCTCATCCCTAAACTAGTGGGAGCAATGGAATTTTCTAGTTTTTGCCCTATCAGTTTATGTAACACTCTGATGAATATTCTCATAAAAATAATCCCCAATAGGCTGAAGGTTATCCTACCATTCATAATTGATATGAACCAAGAAGGTTTTGTGAAAGGGTGACAAATACTAGATGGTATCATCACAATTCATGAGGTTATTCATTCAATGGTGGCTAGTAAGGAAGAAGGTATGTTACTAAAGCTAGACATGAATAAAGCCTATGATCGGGTCTCATGGCATTTTCTCACCAAGATTTTGGGTAAGTTTGGTTTTTGTACCTAGTGGATTAAGTTGATTTTTAGTTGTATCTCTACCACAAGATTTTATGTCATGGGAATGGATCACCCTCCGATTACTTTAAGAGTGAAAGGAGGATGCGACAAAGAGATCCTTTGTCTCCATACTTGTTTATTATTTTAGTGAAATTATTGGGTAGGAACATTTCAGAAGCTATGGCATAAGGTCGATTGGGAGGTTTCAAACCAACCTCAACAGTAGAGCCAGTGTCTCACCAAAAGTTCATGGATGATATGATCATTGTGTCCAAAGCCTCAGTGCCTCAGGCTAGGAAGCTGAAGATAATTCTAACCAAGTATGAGATGTAATAAGGATAATACATAAACTATAGGAAGAGTATCATCTATTTCTTTAACACGCCTGGTGGGAGGGAGGAAAGAATAGCTAACCTCTTTGGATGTGGAAATGAGCTTTTATCGGTGACTTATCTAGGCATGTCTATGTTTGAAGGAAGAATGAAGGCTACATTGTGGAACTCAGTCATTGATAGGATCTCCAAAATGTTAGCAGGGTGGAAGGGTAGCCTTCTCAGCTCTGCAAGGAAAGCCTTACTAGTTCAAACTACTTTACAGAGCATTCCAATCTACTGCATGTCTCTATTTAGAATGCCTACAAAGGTTCAAGCTACACTAGAGAAAATTTAGCGCAACTTCTTGTGGTCAGGTTTGGAGGAGAGAAAGAGAATTACATTGGTAGCATGGAATCAGGTGTGTGCAAGAAAAGATCAAGGGGGCCTGGGGATGAAGAGAATGAAATAAAATAACCAAGATTTGATTGGAAAATAGGTCTAGAGATTTGTCAATAATTATCAATTGGGATGGGTAAAACTTCTTAAGGCAAAATATATCAGAAATAATCAGGACTTCCTGAAAGCTGATAATCTCCCTAGAGGATCCTATTTCTGGAATTGTTTGCTCAAATGTCATGAGGTATTTAGGAAAGGCATCATATGGAGAATTGGTAATGGAAGACAAGTAGAATTTTGGCAATATCTATGGTTGGAAGAAACCCCTATGCAAGATAACTGAGACGTTCGAGTCCTCCAACACAAACTTTCAAAGGAAATGGGAGGAAAAGTAGGGGATTTTCTTGCTGTAGCACAAGAAACTTCCTCTTGGAAGAAAATCATAGTTCAAAATCCTTTAGAGCAAGAGAAGGTGGCCCTGACCAAACTCAATGATGCTTTAAGGGTGTTCTCGATAATTCTATGGGGAGGAAGAGACAAGATGATTTGGGGTAAAACTACAAGTGGGATCTATTCAAGTAAAAATACCTATAAACTAATCCACTTGGGATTTAATGGCTAGAATCTGACTTCTATTATTTGGTTAAAGAATTTAACCCCAAAAATAGCTTTCTTATTTTGGCTGGCAGTTCAAAATAAGATTTTAACAATAGATAATCTGCAGAGGAGAGGTTTCCAATTCATCAATCGATGTATCATGTGTGAGAAAGTGATAGACTCTGTAAGTCATATCTTTCTAACTTGTGAATTTTATTGTGTAGTCTTGTCCAAATTTCATATAGATTGGGTTCGCCCAAATAACATGTCTGGCTTCTGCATACAGTGGGCTTCCCCCTTCCAGGTAAAACTTTTAACTTGTCTCTGGAAGCTCAGATTACCCCATTTTTTATGGTGGATATGGAATGAGAGAAATAAGAGAGTATTTAAAGGATGGAAGAAAGATCCCAGGTTATGCGGTAATAAAATAATTAGAGCCCTAAAATAAAATTGGAAAACCTTTTACTTAAAAAATGAGACCTTGTCTCCTAGGGAAAGGAGGATTTTGTGGAACTGGGGAGAGGAACCTCCAGACCCAGTCATTACAACCAACCCACGGGATGGTGTCAAGTGGATACCCCCCACTCAAAAGTAGGTTAAGTTCAATTTTTATGAGGCAGCCAAAGGAAATCCGGGGGTTGCAGGAGCAGGAGTTCTAAGAAATGAGGAAGGAAAAGTGGTCCTTGCCTTTGCGAAACCTTTGGGAACTCAAAAAAATCATTTTGTAGAAGCTTGAGCCTGCATGCAGGCAATGAGAATTTCCATACTAGAGGGTTATAAGGAAGTAATATTTGAAGGGGATTCACTTAATATAATCAAGGTAATTAAGGAGGATAAAGACCCCATATGGACCATCTTAGAGCTTATCCTAGAAGAAAATATTCATAAATCCCATTTGGTTAGTGCCCAAATCCAACACACCTTCAGAGAAGGGAACCAGGCGACAGATATAATGGTAAATATTATTGTTTCTACTGGGGAGATGCAAATTTGAAAGGATAACTTCCCTCAAGAATTATTGGTGTTGGCTTCTAAAGAAGATCTAAGATCAAACCTGTTAGAGCAGTAGGATATCTGAGTAATCCGATAGATGGAATTAGGCAAAGGGACAAAAGGCAACCCATTTGCTGGGGCCTGGGAAGTGACAAGTGTATGGTACAACAACCTAGTGTTATGTTTAGTAAGTGCTAGGTGTTGTCTGGTTTTTATTTTATCCTGAATAGTCTAGCGACAAGTATAGGATTGCGGACTCTAAGTATGGCTTAATGTGGGTCTTGGGAAGATCCATTTTATATTTTGATTATATGAGCTTGGAGCTAGAACCAGCCCATTTTGACTATGTAAAAGGTTTGTGGACCTTATAACCACCTCTACCTAATACCAAAAAAATACTCTTTAGATCCCCATATATGATCATTGTCATCCATATAATATTGGTTGGCTACAAGAACAGGGGCCTTGTACACTCATTAACAAGGTTTGTGTAGTCACATTTGCTATAAGGCCTTTCCAAGATACACTTGAATTTGTTTTCACACGCTTGGACTGTTCAAATCTTCTTCTTGTACTCCAATTCTAGTATGACCACAATGCAATTTGTGATGGATGGCTCAACACCTACACGATTCAAAAGGATGGTAAGGTGAGCTTACTTCTACTTAAAATGCTAAATCTCATTTTTTGTCAAGAAGTCTACCACAAAGTAAGTTAATTTAACAAAATATTTAGCATTTTGTATCACTCGTCAACCTGCGAAGGATAATACAAGGTAGTTGATATCCTCTACTATAAGAAATTTGGTTTAGTATTACTTAGATGTGGACACTTGTAAAGAAGAAAAAACTAAAACAACTACCTCCACTTGTTCTACAGGAATAATTATTAAATAAGGACACCAATAATAGTACCTTTTGTACAATACAATCAACCAACAAAATAGTGATTCTTTGAGGTGAAACCATCCCAACATGCCCTACAATAGTTTGATCATCATCTTTGACGAACATAAGACAAGGTGCAACAACAATATTCTTTTGGTAAAAAATCATCACCATTATCATTGCCTTTATATGATCAACTACCAGTTTTAGAGCATCAAGTGCAACCACATACAACCCTTGACTTACAATAGGTTCCTTCTTGTTTTAAAAAATAACATTTGTCCCTATCTAATATTCAACAAAATCAATAATTGTCCCTACATTCTCTTCAACAACAACAACATTTGTTCCTATTTTCTCTTTAGCAATAGAAGCAACAACAACTACCACAACCACGAAAACTATTTTTACTACAAGCATAATCACCAACACAATAAAAACCACAACCACAACACCAAACACTACCTGTCCTCTTCTTATTTACAATAACAATAGAATATGGGTACCATGAGAAGGATTACCACTACATACTTGGTTGATCATATGGGTACACTGCCAACCCAACTATAAGGGGGTATTTGTATCATATTCTTAAGTATTTTCCCTATTTTCAACAACCTTTTCCTCATCTTCAGGCAAAAGTAAGGCCACTTTCCACTAAACAGGGAGGAATTAATAATACTTAGTATCTATCTTCATGCAAGATAATATTTAATATCTATCTTCATGCAAGATAATATTTAATTAGTTATTATAGTAGAATATTATTATGATTTTTAATATTTAATTAGTTATTATAATAGAACATTAAATTAGTTATTCCAAGAAACTTCCATGTATATTCTTAAATTTTCCTTCTTCTAAAAAAATTATAATTATACTCCTTTATAAGATTCGATATGAATAATATTGGGTGTGTAAATTTTTATTGAGAAAAATCTCTCTCAGTATTTCTTTTCTGTTCATGCCAATTCTTGCTTATATCAACGAAACTTTAAAAGTGAAGAAAAACAAATGAAAATCCATATTGGAGATCACTAAGGAGGATTTCCATGAAGTAATTCAATAAATAAGGAGAGATTTTGAGAGAATGATCATGGAAGTGAATGGTGAAGGAAGAAAAGAGAATAAAGATAAATGGTGCTAAGATTGTAAGACGAAAGGGCACACAAATGTAACTTGTTCAAAGAATATGTACTATAATATATACAAAGTTTTGGGACATGCTATCACAAAATGCTCATTCAATTTGAGAAGTGTGGGGTATCAAACATTGGTAATGCAGAAGGAAGAAGAAAAATAAAAGCCAAACACCCCAAAGAATGGAAAAGGTGCAATCAATGATGGATATCAAAACAATCATCATGGAGGATAATAATAGCAATAAGGAAATAAATATGGAGGACAAAGTTGATTGCTATATGACTCAGACAAGAGACCAATCATTCAATACCAAAATTGCTAAGAATAGGGGCATTTTCCAAGGAATTGTCCTAAATCATAGACATGAGGAACAAATAGGAATAATATGAAGTACATGTGTAGATTGTGGGGTCTAGGCAACCAAAAGGAGATCAATTGCCCAAATAAAGATAGTTTCAATGGAACTTGAAATATTAGTTTCATTGATATAAGTGAACCTATAAACCAATAAGAAAAGAATCATGTATGAGCTATGACAAAGGCTTAGACAAAGAAAATTGAGTAGTACTAGAACCCCACCAAGTGGAAAGAATGATGATAAATAGAGCATGTTTTGATCAAGGAAGTGATGAAGAAAATAAATCAAGAAATAATACTCCAAGATAAACCATTGTAGAAACTAATTACCTAAGAAGAAAAAATACTAGGAAATCAATCATCAACAAAGTAGTTTGTAGGACAAGTATTGAACACACTAATTGAGATCAAGGTGTCTATTTTACTTGGTGCAATACCAAGGTTATACACAAAAGGAGGAGAAAAATGGTGATGGAGACAAGAGAGGTCATGATAATTAATAAATACCAGTTTATTGATTTTACAATATTGATGATTGAAGCAAGAAAGAAGCCAACTTAGATCCATATAAAGTTATTGGATCATAACCTAACATAGGTAATTGTTGATGGAGAGTCTAGTATGAATGTCATGCTAGAAAAGGAATGGATAGGCATTGGAGTGCCATTTTTATGGTATCCAAATTCTTGGTTGTATGGAGTGAACAAGTGTGATATAGAGTTGAAAGGCATACTAACAAACCAAAAACCAAAGATCATTGGTCAAGATTTTATCATGGGTTTTGTGGTAATAACAATAAATAAACCAACATACAATGCATTTCTAGGATGTGGATGGTTAATAATAGAAAAACTAAATCATAATTGGGAAAAATAACACCTTACATTCAACAAAGGTCAAAATAAATGTATGATAAAACTAAAAACTAGGATGTCTATCAAGATATAACAACATTCAATGAAGCAAGAAGTTGATCATTATATGAAGAAAATGGATATGAGCCCAATGAGAGAGTATTGGAGGTCAAAGACTATATAGAGGATGAAGAAGACCTTGATAAAGAAATATTCTATTGGTGTTAGTATGGAGCAAACTGTGGAGGAAGGACAACATCAAAGAGTAGTGTCGATGGAGACTTTGGAAAGAAATGTATTTGGAGAGCAATAACCTAGGAAATATGCCCCACAAGAAGAATATAAGACGTAAGAATTCATAAAAGTTGTGGCTATATATAGAGAAATCCAAGAGGCAGTGGATGTAGTTTTAAATGTGCAAGTTGGATCACCTGATATTCTTGCATAAGTACAGTAAAAATTTGATCCAAATGCATCACCTCCATTAGGATGAGGTATAATTTTAAATTACATCCATAGTAGAGTAGCTAGCAAAGAAATAGACGATGCCAGCCAAGGCACAAAAAAAGAGAAACAAATTATGAAGGAGGATGTAATGCAAATAGAAGTAGACATGGAGAAATACAACAAGCACATAGTAGTATATAAATAGCTAAAGAGAAAAGGAAGTAGCCAAAGGATAGATCAATTAGCTACCATTGTGGAGCAACCTATAATGAAGGGCAAGGCAACTACGAAGCCTATTAATTTGTATATATGAGGAGGAGAAGATGTAGAAGAAACAACCATAGAAAATGACATGAATATAGAGTTAAGTAACCATGTTCTAATAGAAGTGCCAAAATTTAGGAAATTTCCAGAGTTGGGTGATCATATTAATGCATAGGTAGATAATTGTGTAGAGAATATCCAGAGTTAGACAAATTAAGATTAGAGTTTCAAGTAGGATGTGTTGGACAATGGTAAAAATGGTAGCTGATGATGGAGATGTTAGAATATATTCTAATGTGCACTATGCCTAACTACTTTTTAACACTTGTCATCATCATTGACACTTGTCATATAGGCTTATGCCTATATATTGTAATATTCTCTTGTATAATATCATCTCATATTTATTCCATTTTTAACATTTGGTATTAGAGCTCCAGGCTTTTCCTTCCCTATGAGTTTGAGGTGGGATTTTCCTCATGGAAATCCCCCCCTCATTTTTTTCTCATTTTCCCCCATTTTTTTTCTTCAAGCTAGGGAGTATGCTCTCTATATTTTGATGGATTAGAAACCAGATGCTTGTGGCTGCACCTATGTTTTCAAACCTGCAATAGTATCTGTCCGTAGAAGTAGTTTCTCGAAAGAGAAACAAAAAATGGGATACACTTTACTAATTTTTTCAGCCATTTTGTTTTTTTGGGGAATTGAGAGTTTCCCTATATGTTTCATGGTAGATTCCAATATTTGAAGCATCATGTATGTTTGTAGTGCAGTTTTGGCGAATGGCTGCTCATTTGTTTTAAGAGTGTTTGTCACATATTTGTGTAAATTGATGTTGTGCCATGAAGCATGAATCCGAACCTCATGGTTATATTTTTTTTAATGTCAAGATCGAATTCTTTTTGCGACTTGAAATAATTTTGCGTTCTTTGGTGGTTGTTTCAGTGAAGCCGACGATTGTTGCATATTATGTAGTATTTTTTTGAGTGGCATCCTTATCACCGTGAGTTTTCTAGCGACGACAAGCCGAGGATGAACAACCAGATGCCAATTTTTCTGTTCCTCGAGAGAGCGGGGGAAAACATGCTCAATTTTTTTTTTCTAATTGTTACCGCTTATAGATTACTTCAAATTGGAGCTTGTGAATCGGACTCGACGAGTGTCCATCTGTGAAGTGAGAAAGTGACACCACATCTTCATATTCGTCATCGTTAGAAAAGGTACCTAATGGAGAATGATTTGCAGAATTTCCATCATCTAATTTTTGTTTAAAGTAGATTGAGCTCCACTACTAACTGTTTTACGTCAAGGAGGAGATATGCCATAGATGGCCCATATGAAATTTTATTGGTGAAATGTCATATTATTTTTTCCATGTTGTTTGGGCATTCTTGCTCTTGCAAGGGCCCCTTCATGGCCAACCCGTGTTAACGTGTTAAGTTTGGCCTATTGAAGGTCCATCTTTTGCTGCTAAAATGAAGACCCCATAATACACAGTGTGAAGAAATAGTGCCAGGAAATATGGATTGGAGCAATGACCACTGTTCCCCGATAAAATAGGTATTGGTGAAGAGATTTTATGGATTTAGAGATGCTGAGATTCCATCGGGTAAGATTTTTTAATATCATCGATGCCTCTCTCCTGTAGAATTGCAGCTGTTGAGGCCTAGTCACCATTGAGGACCCGATTAATTTTGTTGCTATTGTGGAACCATATCATGGTGGGAAGTAATTTTTTTGCAGTTTCAGTCCAACTAATTTTTGTAGATTTACTGGCTTCATGTGATTCACGAGCAGTATTGGTGTGTGAGAGGATGAATTTTGGCATCATGGGTGTTGAATTTATGACCATTTTGAGGCATGTAGTTATGCCAATGTTTTTTTTCCACCCGTTGAAGTGGTGAAGAAATGGCCATAATCAAGCTGGTGAGTGCTATTTGTTTCTTTCTGCATCGACGTCAAATTTTTTCCTTTTTCGATATGATTGTCATGTGGAGAGAGAGCATTGTATGATTGTTGTATCCTTATTTCATATTTGAAAGGACACGTCGCTTGGAGCGTGAGTCTTGTGATTTTTTGTGTTGTTGTGTAAGCTACTATTTTATGTCAATTCAACAGACCATTTGTTCTTGCTGTTAAGAAAGAAATACTGCATGGATCGCCCGTTGATCATGGCACAAAGTTATGCATGTGGAGATGCGAAACTATCTACAGTGGCCTCAGAGTGGTCGTCATGTATTTATCGTCGGCTTGCAAGAGCTGTGATGCAAAGGAGAAGGAGATCATTTTCGTATTTATGGAGTCTGCATGCCCGTGTAATAGTTGTTTGGAGGTGGTGCACCTCACCATTTGATGTAACAATTTTTTTGGAGCTGTTCGTAATGGTGACAGGCCATTGTAGCCATTGAGTGACCGCCCCTCGGACTTTGTGTTGAGCTCATTTGTAATGCTCTACCTATTGTTTGTTTTTTAAGAGTGTTTATTATCTGATGATCGAGGATTTTTTCGGATCTACTTCTAAAGACTACAGATGAAGACACTTCAAAAGATTCTATTCTCTTCTTTCTTCTTCTCCTTCATATTTGGCTTTTATGGCTCATTTTATTGTATTTCATGGCTCATTTTTTCTTATGTATTAAGGTGCATTTTTGGTAGATACCGACACCTTCTAGATTGAGTTCACCATGAGGAGGGATTTGATATTCATGGTGGATCTAGTTAGTGACCTACGAGAGGCAACATCCTCTAAGGATGACCTACAGAGGCAACAGACCTAGAAGTGGCTGACCCTAAGGCACCCATGATGACCTTGAGGTATGTATATGGTTGATCCAGTGGCAACAGACCCATGAAAGTGGCTAACCCTATGGCAATAGACTGATATGTATACATCGTTGATCTAGCATTATTCACAATTGGAGAGCCAAGCGCAAAGAGCACGAGCCTAGACCAAATCATGTAATAAAGGAGGATGATAGGTTTCTTTTAGAGAAGTCAACATTAAGGGGGAATGTTACCTAATGTTGACTTGTTTTTTTTCTATAGTTAGGATAGTGCACATTAAGGGGGAATGTTAGAATATATTCTAATGTGCACTATGCCTAACTACTTTTTGACACTTGTCATCATCATTGACACTTGTCATATAGGCTTATGCCTATATATTGTAATCTTCTCTTGTATAATATCATATCATATTTATTCCATTTCTACTAGGAGAATGAGCAAGGCAAATTGATATATTCAATCCATGATGAGGAATAGATGACAATAATTTCCAATATACATTAGATGTAGCCATAGAAGTTGAAGAATAGCAACATTAGAAACATGATTGGTCTACAAGAACTACTAGATGGAAATCAAACATTGTATAGCCAATTAGATCATGTTTATATTAATGAAATAAGCATTAAACATTACCCACAAAATAAAATAGCTATTAATTTTTTTGAACTAGCATTTGAGTTGGTATATATATGCAAGGATTAATTTTTTGGTATACTTGATTCGATGGTTAGCCATAATTATTGAGAAGATTCATCATGCAAGATAGGAGAAGAGAAGGCTAACCAATTACAAGTAATAGAGGTAAAAATTTGGTAGGTAAGGAAGCTAAAGTACAACTAGCCTAAAACAATATGTTGAGGACAAGATTAAGGCAAAGGAGGAATATGATCAACTGAAGGCAAAATTCTCAACAAGAGAGTATTTGGAAGCAAAAAATAATGATTTGAAGCATAAATATGAACTAATTGTTGAAAGAGATGAGCAACTTGCTAAATTAGCTAAGACAACAAAAATAAATAGAAAAGGCATTTGCAAAAAGGAAATATCTCTTGGCAAAGTTAGCAAAAACAATACAAAAATCCAATCATTATGGTCTAGAATGGACCAAGTATCATAATTATGTGAAGAGGCTTAAGGATGAGAAAGAGGTATTAAAGTTATAAATTTGAGATATGGGAGGATTACCTGTTTGAACACCTCAACTACAAGGTAATTGTCCATAAAAGTAGAGATGGATGTTGATGAGGATATCAACCAAATCAAAGGGGATGATAGATGTTGATGCTAGTTCTCAATAGAAAAAGCAAAATTAGAAGTATAATTATATGCAATTTTTTTTTAGTGAAATATGCACTAAGTTTGGCCAAATTGCAATGTAAATGCAAGTTAAATGTTTAGTCAAATAGTATAAAATGAAACACAAATGTCATGTAAATGTTTTCATTATGAGGTTTTGTATAAGTGTCTAATGTGCATCAAAATGGGGAAGGTAGTTACATGCTTAGGTGTCCTAGAAGTCATTGCTGGTAATGGCCAAGACTAAGTAATAAAATGACCCCATATCATTGTTACATACATGGGTATATATACACAAGAGCATAAGATGTTAAGCTATAGTACAAGAAGAGCATGAGAGACCATTGTGAGAGCATCCTATGAGTTTTGTGTATGCAAGTGCTATGATCTGTAATGACATTGCCTTACATGAAGACTATTAATACAATATATTTATCTTCAACATGTGTGTTGCATATCTGTATGATGATGAGAGTATGTTATATTGTTAAGCTTATGTATTATCAAGGTGTTGTGGTTATAGGTTAATGGATGCAGTCAAGAGTTGCAGAACATAGTCAAGAGTTTTAGGTTAATGGATATAGTTAGGAGTTGAAAAGTGTAGTCAAGAGTTGAAAGTATAGACATTACTTGCTGGTAGTAACTATTATATAAGATTCAACATACAAAAGACTAGGATGATGCTATCATGTTGAAATACATTTCCTATCTAGAAGAATTAATATCATATGACTAGTTTAATTTCATTAACAGAAGTTATGATTGTATACTGAGTGCTTGTCATCCTTAGTTTAAGCCTTGTGTCTCATGGATTATCATCTAAATAGATTGAAGTCAATTGCAAATAGATGCCTATGTATTGTAGATTTATAATGAATGTAGGCTTTTTTGGCCTTTGAGCCTATCATTCTTTTTCTTCATTATCGAGAAACTCACCACAACCAAGAACTTCAAAGAATGAACAAAGAGTTATAAACAATGGATATTGAAACAACTACCAAGGGAGAAGACAACCACAATAAGGGAATTGGTCTATAGAAGGGAGGGTAAATTATAATATGATTTATATGGGAGGCCAATCATACATTATTGAATATGTCAAGAGTGGAGACACTTCAATTATCAAAATGCTCCAATAGGAGGGGGAAATGGGAACAACATTGAAATGATGCGTATATGGTATAAAGGGAACAAACACAAGGAGGTGAATTATCCAAAGAAGAAAAATACAAGTAACTTAGAATATCAATTTCATTGACATTAAGGAGCCTCTATAATACCAAAAACAAAATGAGAAATATTTTCTAGAAGTAACACATGCACAATCAACAAAGATGAAGTAGTACCCAAGTCCTACCAAGGAGAAGGAGAGATGGAAATAAGCACATGTCTAAATCAAAGAAGAAAAAATAAAAACCAATTAGCAAAGATTGCTACAGAAGAAATAATTAAAGGAACCACAAGGAGGTGAATTATCTAAAGAAGGTGAATATAAGTAGATGGTATAAATTGGGCAACCACAAGGAGGTGAATTATCCAAAGAAGGCAAATACAAGTAACTCATAGAATACCAATTTAATTGATATTAAGGAGCCTTTGCAAGACCAAAAACAAAATAAGAAACATTTCTAGAAGTAACACAAGCACAATCAAAGAAGATGGAGTAGTATCCAAGTCTTGCCAAGGAGAAGGAGAGATGGTAGGAAGCACATGTCTAAATTTGATAATAAATAATAAATACCAATTAGGAGAGATTTCTATAGGAGAAAATTTTGAAGGAACCCATCACAAACAAAGAGGATGAGATATAAAACACTAGTTGGATGCACAAGTACTGATAAAAGTGTTGAAGTGAAGGTATCTATATTACTATGCATAGTACTAGAGCTCTATGCAATGGTAAGAGAGATGGTGAGAGGAATTAAGGAGCTATGATGCCAACTAGAAGAAAGAAAAATACCAAGGGATTAATACATTGACCTAAAAATCTTGATGATAGATTCTAGGAAGAAACTGATGTTGATCCACATGGAGTTGCTGAACCACAAGTTGATGCAAGTGATAATGGATGGAGGTTCAAGTGTGAATGGATTGTCCAAAAATACTAAAAATATTTGGGAGCACCATTTTTATGATATTCCACTTTTTGTATGTATGGTGTAGATCAATATGACATAGAGATGAAAGGAGTGTTGACTACACACAAGGTGAAGATTTATGATCATATGTTCATAATAAACTTTATGGTGATCACTATGCAAAATAAAGCTTATGATGTATTATTTGAACATGAATGGTTATGCACGAAAAAGGTTAACCATAATTGGGAGAAGGATCACTTGACATTTAAGAAAGGTAAGCATAAATACATTTCAATCTAAAGAATTAGTCCATGAGGAATTAGTAACATTTGATGAATCAAGAAGTTCATTATCGAAGGATGAAGATCATGCAAATGGACGTGAACCAAATGAAGGTATATTGTAGTTTAAAGAGTGCACAGAAGGTAAGGAGCACTTATATAGAAAACTTCTACATTGATAGATGGAAGACTAAAAAGTATTCCCACCACCTTGCATGTGTATTAATGCAAAGGAAGAGATCCAAGATGAACCTTCATGGAATGTGTATGAGTTCAGTGAATGCAATCAAAACACCAATCCTACAACAAATGAAGTAGAACACAAAGATATCCATGAAGTACCATTACCAAGTAGAGGAGGAGAAGTTGGGAATATGAGATATGAGACTAGTAGTATATACTTGATGATTTCAAACAATAATTAAGAGGAATAGAGCAGTGGCAACTCAGGCTTAAAACTTGAAATAAGAGTAAATAGAAGAATACTAGGGAGACAACAAGTTACCTAATTTGAAAGCAAGGAGAATGTGCACCAACAAGTAATTTAGAGCTAGAATTTCATTGAGGTAGGAAGGTAGATGGGTTAGAGAAATCATGATTTTCCAAACTTGAATAATTACTTGGGGAGTAAAAGTAGTCTATAAAGGCTACCCAATGATCCAATGTGTATTTATAACTTAGGAAATTTAGGTTGTTTGGGAGGGATTTTAGGACCTCTAGGCCATATATATTAGTTGGGCCAAGGGGGAAGGCTATTTAACTTCTTTTATTAGACATATAAGGGAAATATGTTTCCCTCAGACCACACATAGGTTGTATGGCCAATAGGGTGGGCCACCTATTGGGAATCTAGGAGCTGATTGGAGGATATGGGTGACCCTTGGACCATTAAATATGAGGGGTAGACTATTAAAATATACTAGAGATAATTTGGGAGGAAGAAATTAGAGACCAAGTGTAACCAATTCGACCAAAGAGCTAGTTTGACCAACAAAAATAATAAGACTATTCAACAAAAGAGAAAATAAAGGAAGAGAGGTCAATCTATCTAGAGTAATTATGATGGAAGTGCTTGGAGAATATAAAAATGAAGGAGTCATGTAAAATACCAAAATACCATCATAAAGAAGCTGATAATAGAGGCAATCTGGACAATGGTGGGAGACAGTTTGGCCACTCAAGTTATTTGGAGCACATTGCTAGACCTAGACGACAACTAGTTAGACATGGCCATCTGAGTGAGTAGTCAAGAATTTTTAAGTAGTTGAGCAACCAAAATTATAGGTAGATAATCTATCTAAATAGTTAGGTGGAATGTCTAGCCACCTAAGCCATTCAAGCAAAATAAAGAAAACATTTAAAAGTGGTCATACGAGTAATAAAGTGCAAGTTGGACATGCCCAAGGTGGAAAAATAAAATAGATAAGACAAAAAAGTATAATGTCCAAACACATAAGGCAGTTAAAGGTGGTGAGGTGGTAGTTAAGGAAAATTTGTTGCATGCAAGCCAAATATCCCCCTACCACTTCCATCTTATAAATAGGTAATTGGAGTTGGCCATAATACATTCAAACACAACACTAAGGAGAAGCTAGAGGGAGAAATGACTAAGAATTATAAAAGGAGAAAGTTGAATATTATATGGACAAGGGCACTCCAAGTAGAGACCATTTTCCAGTAGAAGTAAGAGATGTAAGTTGTAGTGCAAAAGAAGGCTACCCTAAGGAAGAAGACACTTGCATCACATAAGCAAATGACCAAGTTAAAGACAAAAGTTGTTAGGAAGAAATTTCAGGGATGGTTTCTACAAAAAAAGGAAGATGGAAAAGGTATATAAATAAAGTTTTATAGAGGAGGGGCATAAAGTTGCTATAGTAAAATTTTCTATAAGTCATACTGACCATAAATATTACTATTAGGAGGAAAAATATTGATTGGAAGAAAGCATATGGGTTGTCCAAGGTGTTGCAGATGTTGTTGTACAAATGCAATAAGACTATGTAGATAGAGTCATCCAGAGGTGGGCCATCAAGGGTAGAGCTATCTACAACTGAGTCATTCAAACCTAGGCCGTCTAAGGCTAAGCTATCTAACAGTGGGTCATGCAAGCCATAAGGAAGTTAGACATACAAATAGTCAGGGCTATACAACCAATCACAATTAAAGGTGTGAAAAACGAGATAAAGGATCATGCCATGTGGAGCTACAAGAATAAAACAAGTCATCAAGGAACAAGTGAAATAGTTAGAGGTAAAAATTACCAAAATCTAGTAGGAGGTGTTTATAGGAGACTATAAATTTAGGAGAGAATTGAGTAGGTGGAAAAATAGAGAAGATTTCCACTTGAGGCTATGTTGTAGTAGGACATTGCAACCATGGAGGAAGCATTAGAGTTGGCTTTGGGATAGGATTAATTGACGATGTGCATGGAAGAGAGAGAATGGAATAGATGCTAAAAGAATGAGAATGAAACCATACAAATTGGAGTCAAGATCATAAACCAACACCCTAGATGAAAAACAAGGACATAGAAAGGAGCCAACAACTTCACCATAAGCAAGGAGTAAGTAAAATGAGTATGCATATCTCCTTAGACAAAATAACCTAGGCAATGATAATACATGAATTTGTAGGAAATGGTGGCTAAAGCATTCGAAGGATAATTCATTGAAAAATACCTTTTAGAATGCAAAAGTGTAATTTATCTTACATGTACCTAAATTTGATAAATATTTTTAAAAGCTACACTTGCTAGAATTATTGCAAACATATGATCCTTGATCAAAATTGGAGTAGAATTACGCTTGGTGGCAAGTATGGGTGGCATTCTCCCTAAATAGTTTTTGAAGAGTATTTGGCTTGCCAATTTCCATGAGACTAGTGAAAAAGGAGGAAATAGAGTCCTACCAGTTGTAGATTTTTGTTGACAAGGTCACAAATATTAGTTTGTAAGAAGTGGCTAAGCTGATGAAGCATAAGAGTTGCTAACTAAAGATGTAGCATTTCAAGTCAAATAAGTTGTAACATATAATGAACATGATAATTTCTAGATTGTTTTATGAGCAAAGAGCATCATATATGCCCACTTGGATCATACCATATATGGAGGGAATCATGGCCATTAAACAATATGATTAGGCCAATTTTTTGTCAGACTGTATTTAATTTTTTTTTTAGTATACTAAGAATTTCTCAATGGATTTTCATATCTATAATTTATTCTAGATGTAGCATACCATGAAAAGATTCATTTTTTAGGACTAAATCCTCATCATACTATTCTAGATTGTACACCTACCATTTTCTATTGGGTGCATGTTTCCCCATTGATGAAAGTTGGAACTATGGGAAAGGAAGCATCAAGATAGAAGAAGAATATATTAAAGAAGAGTAAATAACAAGAGTCATAAGGATATTAGGACAATATGGATTCCATAGATGAAGAAAGTGAAGAGTACGATGGATTTTAGGAGCAAATTTCAAGTATCGAGGAACTAGTGAAGAAAGAAAAGAAGTAGAGGCAGTTGGAGTAGCAATAGCATTATATGGGAATACAACTACAACAACAACAACAATAGCCTTGACAAAAACAACTGTAGCCTTGACAACAACATCAACCACCATTAAGTCAAGGTGCTAAAGTACTTTCTTCAAGGTCCCTACAACATACCATAGAGAGGATATTTGATGGTAATTCATAGAGAGTGGTGGCAGGTCAACAAATTCAAATGTATGGATTGTTGGCTTTTAGGCTTAACTATCTCAAAAATTTCATAGGTCCCAATATAATTAAGCCACAATATTATAGGTTAAAATATCAATAATCAAGAGTAGAAGTAAATATATGAGCAATCAAATATATATCTAGGCCAATATAAATAAAATAGCATTTACTTATAATATCAAATGTGAATGTAAATGGCCAAAAATAGTCATGTACAAGCATGAAGAATACTTAAAATAAAATTGCTCATAAAATGAAGTACAGTGTATAAAATTTTTTCTTATTACATAATAATGAGCTTTATCTCCATAATATAGCTATATAATATGACTCTTCAAGTTCTTGACTGTTGCAACTCTTACATGACCTTTGGCTTCTCATCTTGCCACTTGTATGCAAGACTCTTGACTTTCTAATTACTTTACTTTTATGACACTTGTGCACATATTGCACATAGAAAATTACATAAAGGAAAATATAAATTACTCACTTACAATATAGATCAAATAATGTAATATTCTCTAACACCCCTTATATTACATTATTTGATGTGAACTTCTCTTGATGTACATAGATGATTTTAGAATATCTAAAATTTATTTTGACCAAGTACTTTTGTAAAAATATTTGCAATTTGATCTTTAATAGAAATATGTTTTAACTGGATATGATGATTTTAAATATTTTCCCTAATAAAATAACATCGAGCTTCATTTTTTTCGGTTCTTTCATGAATAACTAAATTTTTTATTAAATTAAGTACTTCTTGATTATCACAATTTAATATTGTAGTTCTCCTAATTCCCATATCTAACAATATATATTGTAGCTAAAGTGCCTCACATACTACATCTTTTGTTGCATGATATTCTACCTCTATAGATGAAAGTGCTATTGCATGTTGTTTTCTTTGTACCAAGAAATAGGTCCAGAACCAAGATAGAATATATTGCCTGATGTAGATTTTCTATCATCTATAGATTTGACATATTTAGAATTTGAATATCCCTATAAATAAAACTTGCCATCATATTCGTTTATTTTATATATTAACCCATATTCTATAGTCTTGCTAATATATTGTAGTATTCTTGTTGTAGCTTTCCAATGACTTTCTCTAGGTTCTTGCATAAATATTGAAAGATAATTTACAAAAAAAACTGTCTAGTCTAGTATTTGTTAAATATAGAAGACTTCCTTAATTGACAACACATAGTGGCCAGAACTAGAGATGTTTCATTATATCTAGATAACTGTAGTCCTTGTTCCATAGGTATATCTTTGGATTATAATTTTTCATTCTATACTTTTTAAGTAATGATTTTACATACTTTTTTATGTTATTGTTCTTATTTTGATAGATTTCTAAACCAAGACAATAATGAAGTTCAAAATCTATCATTTTGAAATCCTTTTCTAGGTCCCTTTTGAGTTCATCTATTAGAATTATAGAGCTTCCTATGATTACTATATCATCAACATCTATTATAAGTATTATTTTTTGTCTAGTCCAACATTTTTTGTATATAGATTTGGATCTAATAAACCTATTTTAAAAATTGTGCTATAACAAATGATTATTAATATTTATATACCATGCTCTTGGTGCCTACTTTAAACCATATAAGAATTTGTTCAACTTACAAATTTTTTTCTCTTGTCCTTTGATCATAAATCCTTTTTACTGTGACATATATACCTCTTCGAGATCACCATTAAGAAATGTACTTTTTACATCCATTTGATGAAGTTTCCATCCAAGATGTGTTGCTAAATAACAAATTGTTTGAATAGTAGTCATTCTTGCTATTGGATCAAAGGTTTCTTCAGTCTATTCCTTTTGTTTAAGTATATCCTTTTGCAACTAATCGAGCTTTATATTTGTCAAGAGAACCATCTACTTTGTATTTTAAATTATAGACCCACTTAGATCCTACTACTTTCTTTCCTTACGATAGATCAACTAGGTTCTATATTTTATTTTTCATTAACATTGCATATTCTAATTTTGTGGCTTTCTTCCATTCTAGAAGACTTAAAGCAATTTGAGTAGTTGTAGGTTCTATTGTAGAACTTATCAATCCCCTATTTATTCTTGTTAAGCTATGAGTTTGTGGTTTTGTAGTAGTAATATCTAGCATTTGCTCTAGCTTTGAATCCTTAAGTGTATCTCTAAGCCATATTGGTTCTTTTCTTTGTAGTGTTGTAGTAGTTTCTAAATTTTTAATGTGCTCATCATATGTTTTTGATTTTGATTCTTCACTTGATGAGTCCTCTTCTTTTGAAAAACTTAGAATTGTTCTTGTATCAATTTTTTGTTCTTTAATAACATTTTTGTTTCCCTCATCAAATACTACATCTCTAATTATGTAATTTTTTTTTTGGATCAATTATTTTTTATCTTGTTGAATTTTCATCATAACCAACAAATATTCCACACAATTTTATCATCCAGTTTAGTTATTTTCTTTGGAACATGCATGTATGCCTTACATCCAAATATTCTTAGTTGTTCTACTATTGGTTTTTGTCCTGACCATACTTCTTTAGGAGTAACATTTTTTAGTATTCTTGTGGGTGATCTATTTTGTAAGTACACATTTGTTTTAACTACTTCTACCCAATATTGATGATCAAGATGAGCTTCTTTTAGCATACAACGAACCATTTCTATAATAGATCTATTTATTCTTTCTACAATACCATTTTATTGAGGTGAATATGCTATTGTAAGTTGTCATTTTATACCATTTGTTTCTAAAAAAGAATTAAATTCCTTTGATAAAAATTCTCCCCCTATGTCTGAACAAAGATTCTTGATTGATTTTCCTGTCATATTATTGTAATTTTTCTGAGAAATCAATAGAAGGAACATTACTTGGATATTTGCCTTAGGATTGTGTCTTCATCTTTTGTGAGTTTATTATGTGAATTCATTTTTGCTATTGCTATTATGGTTAGTCAATTCTATTGATATTGGATTGCTAACTTGGGGTAAATTGGAATACTTCATGCTTAAACAAATGTTGTAGAGAGTTTTTTTTCTATTAGTATGAAGGTTGATCTAATTTTGCTATTTGGATTATTAATCTCAGATGTTTGAAATAGTTCTCTAAGTGTTTTATTATTCTTTAATGATGGATATGACTAGTTTTAAATGTTGTTAGTCTTAAGTGTGGCATACTAGAAATGTGATTGATTAGAGGATTCTTGATATTTATCAATGTTGTTAGCTTTATTCGAACATTATTCATTCAATAATTTTCTAACCCTTATCTCATTTCTATCCCTAAACTTACACTTTTAATTGAGCTTAATTGAGTCAACACCAATTAGTTGATAAGGTATACTAGCCTACTCTAGAGGTTGGATTGAAGCAATATTTAATCCATCCAATATTGGTATTTGAGCTATGATTAGCGAGTGTGCGCATCCCAAAAATTTGTAGATTTATAGTCATAGTTCAAGTTCTCCTTGATGTCAATTCAGACCCTAATAGTTTTGGCATGCCCGATGGGACACTGAAGACACGTTGTCTTTCCCCTACCTATTTATTTGTTGGTAATTCCTAGAGGAACCAATATTTAGTGAGTTGTCTTGACCTCATTCAGTGACAAAAGTAAATTCACTTGGTAACTATGTTGGGGAATAAAATCAGATCCTATGACCAGTTGCCTTTAAAGACTGTTTTTATTGGATATAGCTCCCCTTTTTTATTCTAAAAGTTTGCAGGCCCAGTGACTAGTCACCATTGCCTCCCTTGGCATGAATCTGGGCCCCTAGACATCCCAATTTTACATGAGATTCCTAAAATCACCCTAAAAAATTTACCCAATTATCAAGGGAAGGAGAAAAATTGCAAAAGAACATTGCCAAGATATAACTTCCTTGTCATCTATTTACAAGATAGAGTTTGAAGATGTTATGTTAAGATTATTGGTTCTATCTTTAAAGGGTAAGGTGTTGTTGTGGTACAAATATTTGGATGGTGGGAGTATCAAAACTTGGGATGATTTGGCCAAAGCCCTCATAGATGAGTTTGATGATCCTAGGGATCCCTTCTTACTCCTCACTCAGTTTTTATTCGTAAATAAATCCTTTCATGAAAGCCTCTCTAGGTTCAATGTTCATTTTAAGAGGATGTGGAAAATAATTCCCCAAGAATATCAACCCTTCCACCCTTAGGTAAACCTGTATTATATTCATTCACTACATTCTGATTTAAGTCTCTTTATCCAGCAGTCTAAAGAAAGGAGATTCCCATAAATTTTTGAAGAAGCCATGAGAGCAAAAAATATGTTAATCACCGTAGGCAAATTCCTTCTCAAAAAAGTTAATCCCTCTTTATATAGGCCCTTGTCTACCCCATATTGTAGCAAAAATAATGAGAAATATGAGTCGTGGGTAGAACAAAAGAGTGGTGATGGGTTGTTATTAGGTCAACATATTAGCCAAGCAATTTTAAAGCAGGGGTCAAGAAAAAATGAGTGGTACTCTCAAGAATACAAACAAAGGGAGGAACCACACCCTAGTGAGATGATATTATAGGGCCCCACGAGTGTTAATTTTACCCAATTGTGAAATTACACTCTTCCTTAGGGTTTTGATCTCAAATCCATCTCTTGCAAAGAAGTTAAACAAAACAACTTCTCCAAGGTCTCCGCTATATTAGCATTTGCATATGTGTATTAGTAATCTCAAATAAAAATATATTCATTCAATGCTAGGAACACCTTAGTGATTGCAAGTAACTATAAACAAAGGGGCACGTGTTGGTTTATTTTACCATGCTACTTTAATGAATTTTCATTGAACCAAAATAAAGTGAATGTGAGTTGGCCCTCATATGACCATGCTGTAGTGCCTTAATTCCTTTTATCTTGAGGATTTTAAGGTAGATTTTATCTTCCCTTATTAAGTGGATTTTAATCAAGTTTTATCTTGTATTAAATCCTACTTTAAGCATGGAAATGAAGATTAAATCTATCTATGAATGTGAATCCTAAATGATGAATAGGCTCCAAATGTAGCTACTTATCATGAAGATTAAGATAGCTTTCAATGTGATTAATAAACTATCCCTCTTTGGTGAAATTGATTTTCACAAAGAGGCAATAATTTATGGCCTTAAAATAAGGGCTTTAAAATGTCACTTCAACTTATCCCTCTTAAATGAAATAAAATTTCTATAAAGATGAATAATTTAATGCTTTAAAACAACCTTTTAGTATAACATATAAAAATTACCTCCCTTCAATGAAATCAAAATTTTCATGAAGAAAAGGTGCATTTATTGCTCCACACATGGTAATTTGTGAAATGCCATAAAACATAACCCCTTCAATGAAATTGAAATTTTCATGAAGGAAATGTCATCATAGGCTCATGCATGAAATCTGAAACTGAAAAAATGAAATTTGGCCCAAAAATGCAAATTTTGAAATTTTGAATTTTTAAAATCTGCATTAAAAACAACTTTGACGAATTTTTAAAAATACGAAATGACTCCAAAGCAAAAACGTCTAAGTGCGTAATGGAAGTATGAAGTATATTCTACGCATCCATGCAATTATTTTTGGATTTTAAAATTTTTTAATTTTTATTTTAATGTCCGAAAATTAAAAAAATTCTATAAAATGAAATTTGAAAAACAAAAAAATGAAAATCTGAAGTAAATTAAATGCTTAAAACGTAGAAATGCAAAGCCTCCTCAGTTTGATAGCACCCTGTCCTACAAAACTGAATATGTGAGAAGTTCATACATGCAACCTAGCTTATTTGACCCACAAACTTGCGCAACCAAAATAAACTAAGTGCTAGCTCCTAGGGTTCAAAAATAAACTTTCAGATTCAGACATTCACATGAAGTAACCAAAACATAATTGCATAAACTTCATCTACAAGTCCAAAATATGAAAAGGGGAAAGATGGACAATTAAATTTGAGCATGCATAATAAATCTCATTCTTTCTTACTAACAAGGCCTGAAATTTCTGAGAAAAGCTTTGACATTAAGAAAAATCTGTCATTTTACATTCTGGTAGCATGTGGCCTTCAAAAGGTCCTGCCTCCTTTCTCTTTCGATGAAGTATTTAACATTTGAAAATTTCCCTCCTTTCGTTTCACCTTCTCTGCGTCTGTTTTTTTTTTTTCCACTGTTCGACTTTCCTTTTCATTTTGTTTTCCCTTTACATGATTCATAACGTCTTCTACAAATGTATACTCCATTGTGAATGATTACTTCTCTTTCTAATAATAATTTGTGCGTAATGCCTTTGTCCTCATTTAAATCTCCTTTCTTTATTTTTTATCTATCGACGACATAAAGCTTTGCCCTTGTCCTCATGTGATACCAAGCGCGGTATATTTGATTTCCATAGTTTTCCCCGTACGCCCCTTACACCATATCGTTCACCCATATATTTCATGGCGTATTTGTTTGGCTTTATTCACCATATCAAAGTAAAGTGGCTAAAGTGGGCCTATTCCTATTCGTGGGGCCAACATCTCCTTAGTTTATCTTTATCAATTAATTTGATATATTCGTGAAGAATGACTAGGCCTACCTTTATTCGCCACCAACCTTATCACTTTGCATTGATGACCGGTAATGTTTTGTCATGATGCCACTAAATACTGTTAGGTGTGAACTCACCATGACGATTACCACATCACCACCATCCAAATCTTCTCCGTCACCAGCGATTCCTTCCTACCAGTCTTGAGCACATAAAAACTTCTCGTTCATAGGTAATTGATCCACGATGGTGATTTGAGCCCACGTCCACCTCGTTCGAGTCATTCGTTGCATCAATGGCGCTGTGGTCGTTGATCCTTAAGCAAACCCATCCACATTGGCGTCCACGTCCCGCTACTCCTACGTTTAGACTTGCATTAAAACACCAACCAAAAACATTATTAAAAAAAACCACTTTATTAAAATATTAATTAAAATCGTAAATCACTTCAAAAACATAACAATAAAATGTTCCCTTTTATGCTTTTTTTTTTTTGTCATTTTATTTGAATGGTTATATATATAATAAAGTGCATATATATATATATATATATATATAACTATCTATTTACTCATTTAAAAAAAAAAAAAATATATATATATATATATATATAGAACCAACAATTATATTCAATAAAAATTGAAATGTCCTTTTTATTATATTCGAATTCTTTATTTTTGTTTTATTTCAAACTTTTATATGTACAAAATTTTATCTTTATTTATTTATTTTATATATATTTTTTTGATTGGTAGAAAGGGTGTTGAAAGGTCCCTGAACCTTGTACAAGAGGAATTACATGAATTCCAGATCGACCGAGGTGGTCCAAGAAGAAAAGATTAAAGAGCGAGCAAACCTCCACACTAGGAAAGGTGTCGCGAAATCGCGACCAAATTGGTGATGTCGCAAAATCGCGACATGTTGCAAGGTTGCTGCCAGAAGAGAGGAAGTGTCGCGATATCGCGACAAGTTGCTAGGTTGGAGCCGGAAGAGAAGAAGAGTCGCAAAATCGTGACATGAAGGAAGACCGCGCCCGGACAGAAAAGGAGTCGCGAAATCGCGACATGAAGTAGGACCGCTGCCGAAGAGAAAAGGTGTCACGAAATCGTGACAAGAAGGAAGACCGCAGCCAAAGAGAAAAAGTGTCGCGATATCGCGACAATTGTGGAAGCCTGCTGCCAAAGAGAAAAGGTGTCGCGAAATCGCGACAAGATGGAAGACCGCTGTCGAAGAGAAAAAGTGTCGCGATATCGCGACATTGTGGAAGACCGCAGCCGAAGAGAAAAGGTGTCGCGATATCACGACAAGATGGAAGACCGCTGCCAAGAAGAAAAAGTGTCGCGATATCGCGACAATCTGGAAGACCGCAGCCAAAGAAAAAAAGTGTCACGATATCGCGACAATCTGGAAGACCGCAGCCGAAGAGGAAAAGTGTCACGAAATCGCGACATTATGGAAGACCGCAGCCGAAGAGAAAAAGTGTCACGAAATCGTGACAAGATGGAAAACCGCTGCCAAGAAGAAAAAGTGTCGCGATATCACGACAATCTAGAAGACCGCAGCCGAAGAGAAAAAGTGTCGCGAAATCGCGACAATCTGGAAGACCGCAGCCGAAGAGAAAAAGTGTCGCGATATCGCGACAATCTGGAAGACCGTAGTCGAAGAGAAAAAGTGTCGCGATATCGCGACAATCTGAAAGACCGCAGTCGAAGAGAAAAAGTGTCACGATATCGCGACAAAATGGAAGACCGCCGTCGAGGAGAAAAAGTGTCACGAAATCGCGACATGATGCAAGAAAGCGCCTGAAGGGAAAAAGTGTCGCGATATCGCGACAAGTTGCAAAAAAGCGCCCGGAGAGAAAAAGTGTCACGATATCGCGACAATTTGGAAGACCACAGCCGAAGAGAAAAAGTGTCGCGATATCGCGACAATCTGGAAGACCGCAGCCGAAGAGAAAAAGTGTCGCGATATCGTGACAATCTGGAAGACCGCAGTCGAAGAGAAAAAGTGTCGCGATATCACGACAAAATGGAAGATCGCCGTCGAAGAGAAAAAATGTCGCGAAATCGCGACATGATGCAAGAAAGCGCCTGAAGGGAAAAAGTGTCGCGATATCATGACAAGTTGCAAAAAAGCGCCCGAAGAGAAAAAGTGTCGCGATATCGCGACAAGTTGGAAGACCGCGTCCGAAGGAGAAAAAAGTGTCGCGATATCGCGACAAGTAGCAACCTCGCGGCCAGAGCAAAAAGGAATGTCGCGATATCGTGACAAGCTGAAATTTTGCGGCCAACGGTGAAAAGTGTCACGAAAACGCGCCAAGTTGCCAAAACGCAGCCGAAGGGGGAGAGGAAGGAAGAAAGGATGCGAAGACTCGACCAGTTCCAAGAGCGAACAAACCCGGTGCCCAGTTAACCACTCACATTGTGCAGACATTGGAACTTGTAGAAGCGTCCCTTAGGCCAATCGGGAAGGAGTCTCTCCAAACATGAATGTCCGTTTCGTCAACTCCCTTGTTAGCAAGCCAGTCCACAACTTTGTTTCCTTCCCGGTACTGATGCTTAATGATTAATTCTGGGTAAATGCCAATTAGTGCCTTGCATTCTTGGAAGATCGAAACAAGGGCCCAAGGACGCACAGAGGTCCCGTTGAGCCAGTTGATGCAGTGCAATGAGTCTCCTTCTATGATGAGTTTATTGATGGTCAAGCCTTCCAAGAGAATCAAGCTTTGGAGCAAGGCCCGAGCCTCTGCCATATTGTTAGATTGAATTCCCAGGTTCTGAGCATAGGCCAAAATTATTTCTCCTCTGTGATTTCTGAGAATTCCTCCTCCGCCAGCCGCTCCTAGGTTGCCTTTGGCCGTGCCATCAAAGTTAAGCTTGTGCCACCTAGTAGGAGGTAAGACCCACTTGATTACAGACCTGTCAATAGAAGTACGGGGTGTAGCAGAGAAATTGGAAAGGTTGAAAAGTTTTGTTAGGTTCGATTCAAGGCCAGGAGGGGGGGTTTGGAAGATGAGACAAGAGAGGCATTCTCCGTAGCAAGGGCCAAGATTTTGGCAACAACAATATTCTTATCAGTGGCATGGTTTTTGAAAATTTTGGCATTTCTCTCAAGCCAAATCTGCCATAGGAAAATGTGAAGGCAAGCTTGCCACATGAATTTAAGTTGACTGCTCTTGAAAGGTCGGGGCCATTGTTGAAAAAGGAGGGGAATGGAATGAGGGAGGGCTACGGAGATGACGAAGGTGTTGAGAACCTGGTTGAGCACTGCAAGAGAGAAGGGACATTCTAGAAAAACATGCGAAGTTGACTCACAAGCGTTTTTACACAGGATGCACCAATTGGGGATGAGTAACCCTCTGATTATCAAGTTGTCAGTGGTGAGGATTCTATTTTGGATGGCCAACCAGCAAAAGAATTTGACCTTGGGAATGATCTTGGGGACACAGACCTGATTAGATAAGTCCCGACCATCACTGGGAGCTTCTTGGCTGTAGTAGGTAGATTTAACAGTGAAATTCCCTGAATCTTCAAGGTTCCAAACCATGGAGTCATCTTTGTGAGAGCTAGGGATGATGCAAGTCCTCAGCAAGTTTTGTAACCACCTAAGCGCCTCGGTGATATGCCTAGGCCCATTAAGAGCCAAGTGTTTCCATTCGGGTCTTGTAATACCTAGGTTAATGAAATGACACACCTTATCTCCAAAGGTGGCTTCGGTAACCGTCTTGAGCACTGCAAGATGAGGGTCTTGGCTGAGAGGTTTGTCACGGATCCATGGGTTGTCCCAGAAACGAATGGTCATTCCATTTCCAAGACACCACCTTAAGCCTTCCATGATGATCTTCCTTGTTTTGGTGACACCATTCCAAAAATGAGATCCGCTAGGAAGGTTGTGCTCTCCAAGAAAGGGAACCTGATGGAGGTACTTAGCTTTGATGATGTCAATCCAAGTGAATTTTTCATTGATGGTAATTCTCCAGGACTGCTTGGCAATGAGGGCCATGTTCATCCGCTTGATGTCCCTAAAGCCGAGACCTCCATCCTTTTTCTTGGAACAAACCTTGTCCCAGGCAACAAGGGAAAATTTGTTCTTGTTTCCGTTTCCCGCCCAAAGGAATCTATGTTGAATTTGCTCAATTCTTTGGCAGATGGAAGTCTGGAGCTTTGAAGATAGATAAGAAAAAAATAGGAATACTTTGCAGGCAAGCCTGGACCAGAGTGGCTTTGGCTGCCTGACTGAGCATTGAACTTTTCCAACCTGCAAGTTTCTTGTTGAGGCGATCTAAAACAAGGTTCCACAAAGCCGAGACCGATTTGCTATGGAAAAGCGGTAATCCGAGATAAGTAGTTGGAAGGCTCCCAATGATACACCCAAGGATCTCAGCAATCCTGTTTTGCCTGTGGATGGGAGTATTGAGAAAGTATAGCTTGCTTTTGCGGTAATTGACTTTTTGGCCAGCCGCCTCTTCATAAGAATCAAGAATGTTCTTAATGATTTTTGCTTCGGGAATAGAAGCATGAGAGGATAGAATAGTATCATCCACAAACTGTTGATGGGAAATGGCATTGGTTGTTGAGGCTGGTTTGATCCCGGAGACGAGTCCACTGTTGCAAGCAGCAGTAAGGGTTCTTCCAAGGGTTTCGGCAAAAACTTAATGCTTTGTTCCTTATTATTTTAAGTCCAAATTTCATTTAAATTTGATTTGATTAAAATTAAATGTTTGAATGGACTCAAAATCAAATCACTTAGATAATTCAAATGCTACAACAAAATAATAAGAGGCAACCAACAATGAGACCCCTTATAGGAATGAAGGCGAAAAACTCAACAAAAAACAAGTCTACCAATAATCCACCGAAGACAACAGAAGACAAAGATACTACTCAACACGAAATCTCGGAAATTGCAACGGAGTATCAAGTGACCTATTGAAACTATCACTCCAAAACAACTAAAAACTCCTGAAAACCAAAAATTAAAGGTGGGTCCCCAAATTTTAGGGCTAGTTGTGGAGCAGCCACAACACCACTATCTACCACTGTTGTGATCTATGGCTCACTAAATATTGGGCCAAAGGCAAAGACAAAAAAGAACAAGGTCCAAAACATGAGGAGGTGACTAACAGTGACATTCCACTCCTAATATAAGTTTTTTCATTCGGCCTTGAGCAGATAGTGGGTTCTGGATATGGCTATCTAAGCAGTGAAAGGTTTACTACCAACAATTCCTGCACAACACTACAAAATCACACCCAAGATGAGGAAAATCAATTATTGATGCAAGAACAGGTATTAGTAGAAAAATCCCTGAATAAAAGGAAATTCGAAGCTCTAAGATACTTGTATTTCCCTACAATAACACTGGAACAATGAAGGGAAAAGGTACATCAATTTCAAAATCTGTTTGAAGGGTCATCTAAATCAGAGTAAGGTTTCAGGGGAGATTTTGGGTATTATAAAAGAATTTATGATGATTTTGGGGGAACTTTCTGATTTAATTGTGGTACTAGATATCATGGTCATCGACATACCCCCATTATTTGAAATTTGTCTTTTTGAAGCTTCAATTGAAACTTTTAGATTTTGTCTCGAGAAGGAGATAAATTGTATTAGAATCTTTAAAAGAAGAAATAACTTTGATATTTATAGCCAAGACCTTCACCCCTTCATCATCAAATATTATAAGCAACCATGCACTAGCCTTCCACCTATTGTGCATAACATTACAGGGATAGGAATATTAACTCTACCCCGAGGAGACCAACGAGAATGCTGTTATTCAAATAGAATGTGGGACACAAATACCCCTTATTTGTCTCAAGAAATAAAATGGGGCAGTTCCTCTCGAACTAATGCCTATGCTCTTAAAAAAGTGATGGGTAGAGGTATGAAGGACCAATGTCATCAAAGGCATGAGTATTTCAAGATAGATACCATGGTCATGACCTACCAATGGGAGGGATACTTTCGAACTACAAAGACTACAGAAGTAATATTTGAATCTCATGGCAAGATATGTGAAGGATAAAAACATCATTACATTTAGTCATATGAGAAATATGAATTGCATCATAGGAATTTTAAAAGGAAGTACAAATTTAGAACCATATCATTCGAACATTGCAGATTCATCATATAGATTCACAAGGTAATTTTAAGGCTAGGCATGGGCACACATGCCATATTTTATGTACATATACGACGAGTGAATAAAATGGCTAACTATAGTTATCATAATAAAGCAGAGGTAGGTTCACATTAAAATGCTAATCCTTGCCATTTTGTATATATTTACAAATAGAATGGAGGAGAGGTCAGGATTGAGTTTAAAGGACAACATCTATGATAGAAAGTATAACATCAGCCTTTGTGTTTTGATGGTTTGAATCATGATAAGGTCTTATGAATTTGTTTCCCAATGGATAATAAATGGTCAAATGTAAGGCTTGATGAGGAGACTATGGGAATACCCTGCTTGAAACAAGCCAAATTAACTAGTGTCATGTAGGTAAAGTACTTAGTAAGAATAGGAATACCAAATGAAATAAATTAAGTACTTTCCAAGATCTAAAGGTAGAATCTCCACATCGTCAGCTTACATTGTGCATTTTTCAAGTCTATAAAAGGAGGAGTAGTTGTTTTAGAATAGTTCATTGTATGAGATGGTTCAAAATCCGTAGATGAAAAGTGGCAGAGGAGAGCTCGAACAGATGGAGGAGGTATTTTTCACCCTTGCTAAACATTGTAAGAAAAGCAAAATGAAAGAATGATTACAATTCATTGTAATCTATCTACCTTGGAAGAAATCTTGTGCCTCGATGGATTATGCATATGGAGCCTACATCACGATGGAGTATGCATATATAGATATTATGTGGTGCATGACTCCTTGTTTTTGTGTAACTCTAGTTCTCTTTGTTTGTTTTTCTTTTCTCTACTTCCCTAGCACATTAGTGCTACTTCCTCTTATTTTCCTATAAAAATACCATATAGCCCCTCTTTTAGGATTTCCTTTTTTATTTTAAGGAGGGTATTACACTAAGTTTTATTTCTAGCTTTGTCTCACCACCTCCATTTCATTAGCAATGCGGGGTTTGTTTTATGTCACACTTTTGGCTACTAATATAATCTCGTTTCATCTCCACCCATATTTTTTTGTATTTTGTTCTTCTTAATTATAGGTCCATCATTCTTTCCCTAATTTTTTTTTGGCCCCTCCCCATCCCCATTTGCATCCTTGCTTACCTCAAAGAATACTAGGATTTTTAGTGGATAAGACTCTGAGATTATTACCTTTGCGACCAAAGTTCTCTGAGAGGTGCCAAAATGTAGGTCTAAAAAGGCCACATACTTAGCACATTTTCAAATTTTGGCTAAGTGGTGAAAGAACCTTAGTTGTAGTGTTAAATTCTGTTGAAATGGAAAATTTTGTGATCAAACCAGTCAAACAGTGCCCAGTGGAACTTGAAGGAGCGGAGCAAAATTTAGAAAGGTAAATGTAACTCCAGATTGGTGTTAAGTTCTATGTAGAGAAGTTGCAGTGTTAAATTATGCTAAGGTATAAAATTCCATGACCAGACTGGTCAAACAACATCTAGCAGAATTTTGAGGAGCGAAAACTGAATAAAATATGGGTAAAATTTTCTCCTTTTTCTTTAATGAGGGTCCATCATATAGAACATGGTTATAAATTTAGCACAAAGTAGATGCAACATAAAAAAATATGTGGTCAAACCGGTCAAAACGAGCATAGCATATTTTGGAGTAGTGAAGTTGTGAAAGGGAAGATGAATTGCTAAGAAGTTTTGCTCTCCAAAAAGAGGCCCTATGTTATTTTTTGCCCATGTGTAATGAAATGCAGAATTCCATGGTCAAAATGGTCAAGCTAAACCAAGAAGAATTTGGATGAGCAGATTTTAAAGAATGTGGATCACTTCTAGGCTCTCATTCTGTGGTTAACACAATCAAACGGTTCTTAACAAAAATTAGAAGATAAAATTTTTAAAAGAAGACAACCATTAGCAAAAAATTTCGAAGACAAATGACATAGCTGAAATTCAAAGGATGTGAGGCACTACCAGGTTCTCATTCCATAGCCAAACTAGTTAAAAGTGACCTAGAGGAATTCGAATGAGCGAATTTCAAAGTTGAAGAGAATGCAACCAACTAGAGCAAAATCTAAGGAGTACGAGCGAAAAGAACTAGGGAAGACCAAACATTACTGAAATCAAGAACTATTTGAATTTTTAGTTACAAATATGTGGATGAAAAGCATGATCAAGAATAGGGGATGGACCAGGTCAACCTGTAATCAATGCAACCGTCGGATTCCATTGAGAGCTAAAAATCTTGTAGAGCTTAGAGTTGTAGAGTTTCATGGAGTGCAACTCCTTTATTTTTCTTGTAAGAAAATAAGAGGCCACCACCTCAACATCCTACTAATTTGGCATGAAAATCCTTGTAATATTCCCATTATTTCTACTATTATTGTAAAATCTATATAAAGAGGTCAAACCCTCATTTCTAAGGGTCAGCTTTGGAGTGTTTTCCTATCATATTACTGTAATTTTGTTGAGAAATCAATAGAAGGAGCATTACTTGGATGTTTGCCTCAAGCTTGTGTCTTCATATTTTGTGAGTTTATTTTGTGAATTCATTTCTACTACTGCTATTATGGTTAGTCAATTTTGTTGATATTGAATTACTAACTTGGGGTAAATTGGAATGCTTCATGCTTAAACAAATGCTATAGAGAGCTTATTTTTCTGTTAGTTTGAAGGTTGATCTAATTCTGCTATTTGGATTATTAACATTTTAGATGTTTGAAATAGTTCTCTAAGTGTTTTATTATTCTTTAATGATGGAGATGACTAGTTTTGAATGTTGTTAGTCTTAAGTGTGGCATATTGGAAATGTGATTGATCAGAGGATTCTTGATATTTGTCAATGTTTTTAGCTTTATCTGGCCATTATTCATTTAATAGTTTTCTAACCCTTATCTCATTTCTATCCCTAAACTTACACTTTTAACTGAGTTTAATTGAGTTAACACCAATTAGTTGACAAGGTATACCAACCTAATCTAATTTTTATATTGAAGTAATCTTTAATACATCTAATATTGATGTTTGAGCTGTGATTAGTAGGTGTGCACCTCCTAGAAATTTATAGATTCATAGTCACAGTTCAAGTTTTCCTTTATGTCAATTTAGACCCCAACAATTCCCATGAGAGTTTAGGTAAACCTTTAACCATTTTATATTTACTCATCTCATTGAATGAAGATGCACTTACATATCCTAGCCTTTTATGCCAAAGTTCCTTTGTTTCTAAAATTCCTATTGTTAAAGCTATATTTGATGATGTATCTAATAGCTTTTGAAGCCTAATACTTAATTTAAATAACCACATAATCGAATATAACAAAGTTGCAGCATAATAAACTCAATAAATATGATAATAACAAACATAATAACTTAGAAATACTCATAGAATAATCACATGGAAATGCTCACAAAAATACTTGAAAATTTTATAGAATAAAGGTCTACTAATGCATGCTATGTGCTATGCATTTTAAATACCAATTATAATGCTTTGTCACAAATATATATCAGTATGTGACTCCTTATGTGGTGCACTCTTGACCTTCCCTATTCTTTGTAACTCTTCACTTTCCTATTCTAAGGACACATGTGCACTCTTACATAGTGGACACTTGTGCACATTTACACTCACAACACTTGCACACTTAATTACATGACACATGCATTTCTTGTACATTATTACATTACATAAAATATAAAATCACACTCTAATCTAAGACACACACCTAATATAATATTGTACCAAGGTGGTACATTGGCATGTACCAAATAATATAATATTCTCCAACACACCCCTGTATTACATTATTTGGTTAGTGAAGACTCTAGTATTCAATATGGGTCTTCATCTTGATGTTAAAGCCTGAGTAGTTATTTCTTTCTTTCTTCAATCTACTGCCTTCATGTATTCTATTCAAATGAGTGATTAGTATCTTTCAAAAACTTTTCTTCATGTATTACTAATTTTGCTGAAAGAGCCTTGACTTCATTTTCTTCTATAGTTTCTTCTAGTTCCTAAATTTCTTGAATTTCTTGAGCTAAATGACCCTTTTGATTCCCTTCTCTATATTGTAATTGTGGTTGATTATATTGATACTAATAAATATGTTACTATTGAAATTATTATTGATGTGGAAAATATTGAGTTTGGTATTGTCTTGATTGTATTGATCTATTTACTTGATCATTTTTGTTTATTTTATTTCCTTGAGATATATTTCTTGGCTTATATCTACAAAATATTATATTATGATTCCTTCTTCTACATATCTAACAATATCTATTACTCCTATTAAACTTGTCTCTTGAAGTTGAAGCAACATGTCCTTTAGTGTTCTCTTTAGTTACCAATGCATTGTTAGTCATTTCATCTTTGATAGAATTCTCAACTTCATGCTCTTGTAGAATATTGACTAACTCATCAAATGAAATATCCTTGCTAAGTATTTGCGAAGAAGTAACTAGATGTTTGTAATTTTCTGGAAGAGCTCTTAGGATCACTTGAACAAGCAATTTTTCTTCTATATTTTCACCTAAAGTTAATAAATTTGCTTTTATGTCTGCCACTCTTCTTAAAAATAATTCAATGCTTTCACCACTAGTAACCTTTAAAGAATGCAATTGAGTTTGAAGATTCAAAATAGTAGCTTTGTTATTTCCTTCAAATATTTTGGCTAAAGTATTTCATGATTTTGTAGAGGTTACTATTGAGCTTATGTATGGCTATATTTCATCTGTAATTGCAAATGTTATTATCATAAGAGCTTTGGCTTCTTATTATTCATAATTTTGAATTTCTCTATCACCTTTAATAGGTTTTGTTTTGGTTCCTCTAACAATGTCCCAAAGTTTTTCTACTATCAAAATTGATTTCACTTTGTTTTTCCATGAAGCATAATTAGGACCTTTGAGAATTTGGGACTCTAAAAGAATGAATTTGTTGGATGTCATGATGACACTCATATAACATTTGAATTTGACCACCTTATGTCTCCCTAATTAAGTAGAAACTAAAAAAATAAGAATGTTTACAAATTTAAAGATTCCTAAATTTGAAGTAGAAATCCTTATTTCTCCATAACTTAAATTATTTACAAGTATTCTATGGCTTTTGAATTTCAAAAAAATAAAAAACAAATTAAGCTTTCAAGTATTAATTGACTCTTAAAAACTTCAAATTCAATACACTAAAGCCTACTTATCACTCCAATACTTTAAAAAGCAATAATGATAATTAACCTACTTATATCTCCATTAAACTCAATAAACCTTAGCAAAAATAATAATTAACATTATAAACTCCTTATTTCTCCTTTTAACCTTAGAAAAAAATTAAATTAATCTTTTGAAACCCTAATTACCTCCTTAATGGCACATCTTACTAGAAATGTGTTCTATGGCACTATGTTTCATTGTGCCTTCTTTGTCTTTGAGCATGTGAGAATAGATGCTCACTTCTCCTCCTTTCTGAACTCTTGCCTTCTGATTGGATGCTTCAAAAACCTTTGATAGAAAATGGAATATGTTGTGTTGTTATACATGCATGTGCTTCTTTAATCACTTCATCGATCATTTCAAATTGAACTAAAACATTCTCTTCAAACCTTCCATTACATTCAACAAACTTTGGCAAAGTGGTGAGGTATGAAATTTTATCGCTCATTCCAAATATTTCACTTTGATATTTGGTGCTTTCTCCTTTGTACTATCATTCAAGTTTTATGTTGTACAGGCTTGGCTTTTTGAATGTCTATTTCAATATTGAATGCACTTCAAACATTTGATTTTCCTTGTGTATGGTGCAAGTGTTTCTAAGTGATACTTGTACTTCTCCTTGGTGATTGATGTCTTTTCTTAGAGTCTTCCTTTGGGTGGCACTTCATATTTTTCTCTTTAGTATTCTGATGGCTCTTCACTAAATGACGTATTTGGTTATTCAAAAATAGAATGACCGTAGCACTTCAATTCTTGCAACACTTCACTTCCCAATGGTGTTATGGTCATGCTAATGGTTCTTCAGTTTCTTGTAAAATCTTGCTCACTTGTGGTGCTAACTTGAGACACCTAGGTAGCTCGTATATGTCATTGTTGGTAGCTTAGATGTACATATTGTCTTCATCGATGTTTGGTATTTGAATGACTCATATCATCTCAATGGATCATTTTTGGTTATTGTTGACTCATATCCCTTGCTGGTTCATAGCTCTTGAATGATGCTAGCTCTTGTTGGATAGGGGTAATTGATATTTTTATTGCCCCCTTGTGCTCAATTTGAATTTGAATGAGCTTTGATCTTCCTAGACTACACTCTTATCGAAGCTTGATATGATAGTTCCATTAACTATGCTTGCTCTTTTTATGTAGGTTCAGGTACACTGCTCAATGTTCAATATTTTAAACACATAAGACTATTATACCATCCAATGCTTTGTATAATTTACCTTATAGTGGCTATGAATTTTTTATTCTTGGTTGCTTCTATTGTAAGATGAAATTGGCTCCTCCTCTATTCGATTTTTCTTAACTCAGACTAGTGCAACTTGGTGTTGAATACTATACTCCTATTCTTCTTTGGCTTAGGTACTCTTGAAAGACTTAGTCATTCTACAATGGCTTTATGCATGCAACAATTGATGTTGCTTTACCTATGTAGTTCTAATAGAGACTACATTGCTTAATATTTTACCTTCCTTTAACTTGTCTTAGCTTAGCGTTCTTTATTTAGCATACAACTTTAGCGCTCTTTAATATGATTCTAATTCTACCTTGTTATTCAAGTGCAGGTGACACATCTATTTTTGGATACAAGGAACTTGCATTCCAACTCTAAGACTACATTTTTATTTTTATTTTTAATTACAAACTAGCTATCCATTATTTTCATATGATGCCTTCTTCTTTGTTGATGCTAGCTTCTTTTCTTCCTTGAAGAATCTTAGTCTGTCACTTTCTCTATTCAAATCTATATTTCTTAACAAAAGGCTTGTTATAGGATCTCTTATCTTTACTATTTCCCTTGTGGCATTTACTGCACTATCTTTCTCTTTGATACTACCCTTGTGGCTTTTAAACTTTTCAATATTACCCTTGTGGCATTCACTTTTCCAAAATACCATCTTGCTCTTTTGCTTAGTCTAGTTCACTCTTGACTCTTGGTCTTAGAACTTTGTTGTTTATCTTCTTGCTAATCTCCTTTGCAAGTGTAGGTGTGGATGACTCTTATGTAGGGTGCTCATGACAATGCTATCCCCTTGTATGTTGCTAGTGCTATTGCACTCCTTTTGGAGTTGTGCTACTTTAATTGTCATGCTATGCTACTATGTTATTTTGACTCCAAATGATTGCCTTCTTGATCTATTTTCTTCTTCTTCTTTATCTAATGCTTCAAATGTTATTTGTTATAAATTCTCTTTCTTTTGCAGGTGTAAATATCAAGCTTGCAAAAGCTTCCAATGTTCTTGAGAAGAATGGCGGTCATAGAAAACTCTTAAACCTTTATTTCATCCTTGTGGTCTATTGTGACTTCTTTCTCTTGTTGTATAACTATTATACCCTTGTGGTTTTTCTTACTTGAATACTTGAGCTTGTTGTCCAATGTGGACTTGTAATAACTTTTGAAATCTTGTAATATTGTTGTCTTCTCACTTTCCCTTAAATCAGATTGTTTTATCAATTTAGTCTTCTTCTAACTTCAAATTTTCCTTTCTTGTATAATCTTCATTAGGGCCTCCTTCAAAAGGTATCCTTTATATCTTATGGGATTGTTGTTGAATGGAGATGATTACCCCAAACCTTATATAAACACCTATGCTGGAATTCTTTTATTTCCAATGGGATATTTTTCAAGTCTCCTTCCTCTACCAATAGCAAGGTCTATCTCCAAGACCTGAAACTATATTGTAGATTACCTTTTATTTTGAATATATTCTTAGAATAGGTAAACTTAATCTATCTGAAAATTTTCAATATCTAGAGTAAAATAGCAATGATCAAATTTTCTTCTTGAGTTGGTTCTCTAAAATTTGTAACTTTAATCTTCACTGGTTGTCCTTCAACCTAGTGGTATTAATTCTTTTCTTCATTGGGTTTTCTTCAACTCAGTGGAAATATTTATCTTCACTGGTTTTTCTTATCCAGTGGAAATGTCATTAACTTCACTGGTCTTTCCTTAGCCAGTGGAAATATCCTTAGAATATTTACAACTTTTAAAAACTTGTGCAAGTAACTTTGTTATGGCTCTGATACCAATAATAGCTAAATATACCTCATACTTAATACAAATAACCATAAAATCGAATATAACAAATTTGTAATATAACAAACTCAATAAAGATGACAATAACTACAAGAATAACTTAGAAATACTCACATCATAATCACATGGAAATGCTCACAAAAATACTAAAAAATATATAGAATAAAGGTCTACTAATGCATGCTATGTGCTATGCATTTTCGATTCCAATTACAATGCTTTGTCATAAATATATAACAATATGTGACTACTTATATGGTGCACTCTTGAATTTCACTTTTTGTTGTAACTCTTCACTTTCCTATTATAAGGATACATGTGCACTCTTACATAATGGACACTTGTGCACATTTACACTCACAACACTTGCACACTTAATTACATGATACTTGTGCATTTCTTGCACATTATTACATTACATGAAATATAAACTCACACTCTAATCTAAGACACACACCTAATCTAATATTGTACCAAGGTGGTACATTTACATGTACCAAATAATGCAATATTCTCCAACAATATCAAGAGAAAATAGACTATTTTTATATGAACTTGAAGCTATGACTTTTCCTTGTTTGGTAATAAGGCATTTTTTATTATTTTTAACAATTTTGAATTCAATTGCTAAATTTTGATCCATTAATTAGGATACTTAAAGAAGATTGATTTAATACAAGTACATATAGTACAATATTAACAATCATTTTTTTATCAATTAAAACATCTCCTATTCGACCTTATAGGTCATACTATTTGCTATAACAATAGGTTTTTCATGTTTCTCTTGAAAGGTTTTAAACCATTATTTATTTCTTGTCATATGCCTACTTGCTTTAGAATCAATATACCAATAATCCATGATAGATTTTAAATTCTTAAATCTAATTTGAAGTAGAAAATATTATCACTCCATACTTTAACAAATATTAAAAAATCAAAAATTAAAATTTGAAATATTCATTTCAAACTATAATAGAAGTCCTTATAACTCCCACCTAATAATTAAATTATTAAGAATAAATTCTTATATCTCCAAATTAATAATTAAATTACCTAAGATAATAATATTCTTTTTTAGGTCTTTAATTGTGTATTTAATTGAGGTAATATCACTTACCTTAATCTCCACTTGGATGAATTGTTAAAGTAACACTTAACACCTCTGTAGACTATTGCAAATGCTAAATGACCTTCAAGACCTACTGAAAAATATTTGCATGGCATTTGAATGAGAATAATAATAGGCAATTAGATAAGCGTTAGAATAGATGTTAGATTACATGTTGCACTGGTCATTTCAATAGATGTTTCAATGAATGCCTTACAAAACCTTTCAACTTCATATGGTAATCATTGGCCTCTCCTCTACTTTCTAGAATACTCTTGGATTACAATTTAGCTAAATTTATCTCTATGATTTCCTTAATGCTCTGCTAGTATCTCCCTTAGATATTCTTCTCTGTAAAAGTCTTCTCTATTTGACAAGTCTACTTATATCTGTTCTATGCTTTAGACTATTATGTCCAGCTTACTCTTGTTCTTTAGACATTCAAAATGTATTTTACCAGGGCTTCAAACACTATGCTAATTAAGATGAGCTTTGCTACTTGAGCACATCCACTTGTGAACTCACTATTAGATCACTTGCTATGCACTCAGTCATTACTTGACTACTTTCACTTATTTCTCTTGTCTCAAACACTTCTTGAGAGATACTCAGGTGCTTTCTTATCATTGTGTTCTCTTGCATGAGTGATTTTTGAGAGCTACTTGAGTGCTTTCTTATTGCATTCAATGATCTCTTTCTTGAGAACTTCTTGAGCATTATTTGGGTGCTACCTTTCTCTAGTGATTCTATGATTTACAGTAACCAAACCTGATCATTATGCTTTATTCTTGAGAGCTACTAGTATCGGGTGCTTCTTCTCTACTTGGGAACTTCCAGGGTCATTTCTTCTTTACTCTTACTTCAATATTGATTATAGCTTGAATGTTCTCTAAAAATTATTCCTACTTTATACTTTTATTTTGGTATTTATAGAAAAGGGGTTGAAGGGCCCCGATCCTTTACAAAGAGCTCAAAATATGTATAGGAAAAAACAAGAGAATATCAAACAAATGCAAGATAGCCCTATCTTAGTAAAACAAACAAACCTGGGCTAAACCTATTGATGGAGAAGCTAAAATAATATCCCTCCCACTATCCTTCTATCCTGACAAGTCTTATGCAATGCTCAATGCTTTACATAACTGATAAAGAAACCACTGATAATAATGTAATTTAGTGTGCTCAAATCCTTCATTGCATGATCCCAATAAGTATTCTACTTTTCTTTGCCCTCTTTATCTGCTAGCTTCATTATCAATTCTTATAATATCTTTCAATTCCATGGGGGCATATGACCAAACCTTGAAATTCTTAGATCTAACTACCATATTCACCATTTTATCGGTAAATTTGTTTCCCTCTCTATAAATATGTTTAATTTGATTTTCTTCTAGGTTTCCCAAAATAGTCCTCACATCTGTAATTATTTAGAAAATGCTAGAATTATTTAGCTCCCATTTTTGAAGGGAATTTATAATATTCTTGAAATCCCCCTGTTCCTGCTTTGTACTTAGAGTAAACTTAGTTGTAAAATAATATTTCAATATTAGTAAAAAGTTACCATTTTATTATTTCTACTACACTCTAGATTTTTATTAGATTTATCTTATATTATCTCATATTTGGAAGCTTATATTGCTTCTCAATTATATGAAAGCTATAATTCTTCTAAATCTCTAGAATCTTTGATGCTTCTCTATTATCTAAGAGCTTTGATGCTCCTCAATCCTATGATGTCTTAGGTTGCACCTAAGAACAATATGATTCTCCTCTTTTCTAGAGAATCCAAAATATTATTAGGGCAATTATGAATGTTCCCTCATGCCCAAATTTCTTCTGAGTTGACCCTCAATCTATTTTAGCTGAGTCCTTGTCTTCACTGGTTTTCTTTGAACCAAGTGGATAGACCCTAACATCCAAATCAAGGTGACTTTTATTTGTCCCCTCAATATCTACTCAATCAGACCTTTAAAATAGAGTCCAAGTCTTCACTACTTTTAAAGTGGATAAAATCCAATATTATGGTGGCTCTAAAATATAACTCTATAAAAAATGGATAGAGTTAAGTGGTAGCTTTGATACCACTATTGGCTTTTAAGCATAACTATCTAAAAAATATCATAGGTCCCAATATAATTAAGCCACAGGTCAAAATATCAATAATCAAGAGTAGAATTAAATATATGAGCAATCAAATATATATCTAGGCCAATATAAATAAAATAACATTCACTATAATATCAAATATGAATGTAAATGACCAAAATCATTCATGTACAAGCATGAAGAATACTTACAATAAAATTGCTTAGACAATGAAATACAATGTATACACTATTTTCTTATTACATAATAAGGAGCTTTATATCCATAATATAGCTATATAATATGACTCTTCAAGTTCTTGACTGTTGCAACTCTTACATGACCTTTGGCTTCTCATCTTGCCACTTGTATGCAAGACTCTTGAATTTATAATTACTTTATTTTTATGACACTTCTACACATCCTCCACATAAAGACTTACATAAAGGGAAATGTAAATTACTCACTCAAACTACATATCAAATAATATAATATTCTCTAACATGGATTATCAAAGGATACAATGCAATTGGAAACTCCAACACAACCAGAAAGTCAAATTGTGTGAGGAGACATTATAAGTGCCATTGTGGGTACTAGGAGAGGCTTTGAGTGAGCTTCCATTCGAGGACAATAGCTAAAGTAAAATGTACCTATTGTATAGAATGTTTTATGTGTAGGGAGAGCACAATAGTTTGAGGAAAGAACCATGTAGTAGTAGGTGTAAGAGAAACCTGTAATTGTATATGTGGATGATGAAGTTCAAAATGTAGTGGATGTAGTGGAAGCATCACCATTATTGAATGAAGTACTATAAATATAAGACTTTTTTGATGATGTTTTAGTGTGTCGACAATATGGATACATCGGAGAGCTATGCCACAACACCACTGAGTTTGTATGCAAATAAAGTGGATAAATGTAGGTCACCTTCATTGGATAAGGGACCACCAATCAAGTTGAAATCCAAAACTACATGTAGCATGACGGTGAGTTTACCAACAATGGACATAGAATGATAGGGTTTAAAGGCCAACAAGTCTATAATCAACACACTTAAACAATGTCAAATTGAATATTTGCTTAAACAATAATACCTAAGATAGTGAGTTAAATTAAATCTACAATCATATATTCCCATGATGACATATCCTCTAAGTGGTAAGTCTTCAAGATAGTAAGCTCTTTTGATGGCAAGTATCTAGATGGAAATTGCACTCAACATGAGGATGATTTTGGTATGATAGTTATCATCAATAACTATTGTTGGCAACTATAATTGTGGTCTGTAACTTTTGAATGCAACCTTCAACATGTAACCATAACACCTTGACAATGCACAAGTCTAACAATCTAGCATACACTCATCATCATACAAAAATTCAACATACAAATAAAGAATATATAAATCGCATTGTTAATATTCCTATATAATAATTACAGATCATATCACTTGTATACAAAACTCACAAGATGCTCTCATATGCACTCACACATATGCTATTATCTCTCATCTATGCCTAGTGTATGCATGTGATATGCAACAATAAATTGAGGCTCTTTTATAACTTAGTCTTGGCCATTTCTAACAATGACTTCTAGGAATTCTAAGCATATAAATACTTTCCCCTTTTGATGCACACTAGACACATATGCCAACTTTATGCTATTTGTATTATATTAAACTTATCAAAATATTTACATGACTTAACATTATACTTTATTACATATTATTACATTTTCATTTTATAACATTATTATATATATAAATACATACATATTTCATCAAAAAAATTTGCATACAACTACAAAATAACAAAACTTCTTTACTACTTATGCAAACATATCAACTTGTCTGCCTACACTACATAGACCACACCACCAATTTCATTTGTGCTATAGGAGAAAAGGGAAAAAGAGAGGCAACCTGAATTAGAACATAGTTTATGGTAGAAGGGCTAGAGTAGTCAATTGCTTGAAGAAGAACCTAATCAATTCAAGGAGATAGTAGACATAGTAAAAAATAATGTTGATGTAAAAGGAGAAATTGTGCCAAATATTTAAGAGGGCAAAGTAGCCAAATATAATATCAACCTAACAAGTCGTAGTGGGGAGGATGTTAAGGAGAAAATTATTGAGGATTATACAAACATGGAGTTGGTAGATGGAGGAATGAGTGATAATTTCATAATAGAAGTGCTAAATTTGAGTAGACCACTAATTCATAGTAATACAATCAATGAACATTTTGATATATTTTTTGAAAAATTGAGTAGATTTTTTGATAGGGTCTATAGTAAGTTTTGATTAGGTTGTGTTAGGGAATGGCAACTAAGGATGGAATTAGAGTTGACCAAGAAAGTGATTTAGGCTCGATATGATAATATTATGATTTTTTTTACAAAAATCCATCAGATATAACCATGGGAGCTAGAAAGTGGCAGTAGCAATATCCATTCAATGTTGGAAGTAATGAATCTACTATAAGGAACACTAGTTCTATAGTGACACCCACTATGGATATATATTAATGAAGATAATATTATGCCTTATCCTAAATTTCTAGATGTCAATAATATGAAGTTAGAACCCTAGTTTGTGAAGTTGTATGTAAGAATGAATTTCTTAGTATGCTTGATTTAGTGGTTAGTAGTAGGGTTAGAGATATTTCAATAGATGGTTTTTAGCCTAAATATAAATGAGGAAGATTAGGCTAACCAATTATCAATGGTGGAAGTACAATTTCAATAAGTGTTGTAGGATGCTAAAGTAAAACTAGTAGTGTTGAAGAAAGAGATGAAGAGTGAGGCATAATCAAGAATAATAAGATAAATTCATAGGATAACTGAAGTTAAAATGTGTACTAAGGGAGTAAACTATAGAAGCAAATATGTAGGAGATTGCTCTATGGGATCAAATAATTTTAAGACATGATGAGCAACTAGCAGTAGATACAAGGAAGAAATATGAAGCAACAAAGAGAGGCTAAATTGAATTCTAGACTAGATAAGTCAAGCAAAAGTTGCATCACTATGGCTTCCAGTAGAATTATTACCAGGCCTATGTGAAGAGATTGAAGGGATAAAATAAAGAATTGAAGCTACAAACTCATAAGCTCAGATGAATACCCATTTTATCATCTCATTCTCCACTGGATCAAAGTATCTAGAAGAAGCAATAATCATTCACAAGGATGTTGACCAATCTAGATGGGAGGTCAAAAGTAGATGCTAGTTTTGACTTGTCACCTCAACAAAAGAAATAAACGGAGTGCATTGGAAGCCAAGTATGTGCATGTCAATATTTTTATAATTTTGATATAGTTGTTAACATTGTAATATGTCATGCAATAATGATGAGTTAATTTATAGTCATATATAACTAAGTGATGAATGGGTAGTTGTTATATATTTTATCTTGTAGTTAGGATATGAGTTGAAATGAAATACAAGATAAATATAATGAAAGATGTGAGGTTTTGGGATTGGTAGTTGTTAATAACTACCTTCCCCCAAGTTTAAATAGACCCCCTTATTTTTGAGTAGGTACATGCCAAAGAGAGTACATTGTACACACATGAGAGATATTGTATACAATGCATTGGATATATAGAGTGTAGATGTTGTACATGCTAAGGATAAATAGGGAATTGGTTGTAATCTATATAATGCTACAAAGGGTATGTTCTGTTAAATTTTGATACAACATGCAATGGGAGATAACATTCACAAGATGCAGAATAATAAGAAAGAAAGTAAATCTACGAGATGACTAAAATATGCTATAAATAGAAATGACAAAAATGAGTACAATAGTAGCTATGGAGGAAATGAACACTCCATGATACAATATATTGCTCAATGAATGAGCTTTGAGCTTATAGATCACACACTCTACACTCCTATGTCTATCCTACACTACTATGCTATCATTTATATATATATGGCCCTTTATATAGGAAGACAAATTCCTTGGCCAACACTCTACCTAGTTGTACAAGAGACACCTTGCACATTGACACTTGTGCATTTATTACATTACATGAAGTAACTAGATAAATTCCCCCTAAATTAATATAATTTCCTAAGTATGTACCAAGTAAGGTACATTTACATGACCCAAATAATGTAATATAAGCTATTTCTAACACTCCCCTGTATTACAATATTTGGGTATTGAAGACTTTAGTCTTCAATTTGGATCTTTCTCTTGACTCTGGAATTTTGATTCTTCTTCTCTGATTTTTATAACCTGTTCAAGCAAGTTGTTAGTATATTTAAAATATATCATTCTTTCTAAAAGAGCTTTGATTTCATAATCATATTTTGGTTCTCCCAGTTCTTCAAGTTCTTCTATCCTCTGAGCTAGATGTATTTTTTATTTCCTTTTTGATACTCCAATTGAGGGTAATTGGTTGGATGCTAAAATTGTTGCTGACGAGGATTTTGATATTGTCATGGCTAAAATTGGTTCCCATTGTCCATCTGATTTCCTTGATTTTAATTTTTGAAATTGAACTTTCAATAGTTGGTACTATGGCCTTTTCTCTTGCATATCTGACAATACCTGTTGTACCATGGTTTTCATCCGTTTTATGAAGAAGCAATGTTTCCTTATGGATTATCTTTAGATGCCAATGTAGTGTTAGACATCTCATATTTAACTATATTTTCTACTTCATATTCCTATAGAATATGTTGAGCAAGGTGCAGCAACAATATTGTCATTGTTGTCAACACAGTCAGATAGATCTGTTGATGCAGTGGACAGGAAGTTCAAAAGCTATTCAGATGCAGAAGACAGGAGTTCAAAGGTTATTCAGAGTATGTATAGTGATTTTCCAAGAAGACCGAAGTGGCCCATATGCAAAAGATCAAAAAAAAAACAAGTAAGAAAAGTGTCGCGATATCGCGACATATACAACAAGCAAGAAAAACTGTCGCGATTTCGTGACATGTTGGAAGAGAGAGAAAAAGTAGGAAAAACTGTCACGATTTCGCGACATGTTGGAAGAGAAAAAGGCAAGTGGAAAAACTGTCACGATTTCATGACATGTTGGAAGAGAAAGAGAAAGCAGGAAAAAGTGTCACGATTTCATGACAAGTTCGAAGAAAGAGAACAAGTAAGAAAAGTGTCACGATTTCGTGACATGTCGCATTTTCATGACTAAAATAGGAGAGAGAAAGTAAGTTGGAAAAGTGTCACGATTTCATGACATGTCGCATTTTCGTGACTAAAATAGGAGAGAGAAAGTAAGTTTGAAAAGTGTCGCGATATCGCGACATGTCGCATTTTCATGACAAAAGAAAGAGAGGAAGCGTATGGAAGCATAACTATCATGATTTCATGACAAAAGTAGAAAGCAAGACTTCGAAAGCAAAAGTGTCATGATTTCATGACAAAAGCAAAGAAGTAAAGTATGGGAAGTAGAAGTGTCATGATTTTGTGACAAAAGTAGAGAAGAAGACTTTCAAAGAGTAGAAAGTGTCATGATTTCATGACAAAAGCAAAGAAGCTAAGTACGAAGGTATGTCATGATTTCATGACAAAAGCTAAGTTGAAGACTACGGAGGTCGAAGTGTCACGATATCATGACAAAAGCAAAGTCGAAGTCTATGGAAGTAGAAGTGTCGCGATATCATGACAAAAGCAAAGACGAAGTATACGAAGGCAAAAATGTCATGATATCATGACAAAAGAAAAGATGAAGTCTACGGAGGCAGAAATGTCATGATATCATGACAAAAGAATAGAGAAAGCGTACGGAGGTGAAAGTGTCATGATATCGTGACATGTATTTTCATGGCAACAACAACAAAAGAAGCTACAGAGGTAGAAATGTCATGATTTCATGATAGGTCGTAAATGCGCAAGTCAAGAAGGAGAACCCGACTGAAATGAGAAGTATGATAGTGGACCGACATCACTATGGCGGTTACAAGGTCTGTCCAGAATGAAATCATCAAGCGATGGATAAACCGAACATCTTCTTGAGTTGAAGCCGACGAAGACCGATGACAACCGACTAAAATTAGGGTTTACAGTTGTTATGAAAGCCGACTAAGATTAGGATTTACAACTGACTAAGATTAGGGTTTTCATCATAAAAATATTGTTATAAAAGGAGGGTTGTTTGGAGAATTGAAGTGAAGTCGAATGTGTGTGAAATACGGTCATTGTGCGCAGAGAGCAAGTCATGTCGAATCATGCTAAGTGTGAATTTTGCAAAGAGAGCAGAGTGCGCAAAAGGGAGAAGACGATCATGAAGTTTGACTGTAACGAAGCAGAGTGTGCGAAGTGATTGCGCAGAGAGAGCAGAGTGCACAAAAGGGAGAAGACGATCATGAATTCAAGAAGAAGCAGTGTGAGAAGTGATTACTAAGAGCAAAGTCGCAACAATCAAACTTATAGAAGATTCAAATTGAAGTCCAGGTTGTAGCTTGGCATCAGGGGTTGGTGCTCCTTTCTATTGGTGCAAATAAATAAGGGGTTGGTGCTCCTTTCTGTTGGTGTAGATAAATAAGGGGTTGGTGCTCCTTTCTATTGGTGTAGATAAATAAGGGGTTGGTGCTCCTTTTTATTGGTGCAGATAAATAAGGGGTTGGTGCTCCTTTCTATTGGTGCAGATAAATAAGGGGTTGGTGCTCCTTATAGTGGGTGCTAGTAAATTGATTGTAAAGTTGGTGCTTTGCAAAGGCTAGATTTGGATGGTAGTCCAAGAAGTCAATTTTTGAGGAGTAGCCACATTGGTGAACCTCGTTAAATCTTGTGTTGTGTGATGCTCTTTTGTTATACTTGTTGTATCTAGTAATAAGTTTTAATTGTTGCGGTATTAAGAGCTATAAATTTAAGTTTAAAGAGCTACACTGATTCACCCCCCTCTCAAGTGTCATTGTAAGACTAACAATTGGTATCAGAGCTAAGTTCCTGTACAAGCTTAACCGGCTAGGGTGATCTTGGAAGTAACACAATGGCAGGTGGTGAAGGCTTCTCATCAAACAAAGCACCATTGTTTGACGGATCTAATTATGCATTCTAGAGAATCAGGATGCAGACATATCTCTGTGCTTTGGGATACGACATCTGGGATTCAGTAGTTAGTGGATACACAATACCCATCACTCCTCCAAAAGAGGCTGACGAAAAGAAACTATTTGAAAATAACTCAAAAGCAAAGAATGCTATCATGTGCGGATTAGCAGACAAGTGAACTAGTAAAGATCATGAGCTGTAAAATGGCAAAAGAAATATGGGACAAACCGAGGAGTATTCATGAAGGAGATGATAAGATCAAGGAGGCCAAGTTACGATACACATCGAGCTCAGCTTGAAGCATTAAAGATGAATGACGATGAAAACATTGAGGCATATATGCTGAGAGTTAATGGAATCATTAATGCGATCAGAGGACTCGACGAGGATATCGAAGACTCTGCCATCGTGAAAAAGGTATTAAGATCTCTTCCTCAAAGGTTTGATTCTAAAGTCTCAGCGATAGAAGAAGCTAAAAATCTAAATTATTTTAGTATAGATGAGATGTATGGTTCTTTGACTGCATATGAGATGAGGATAGGAAGATCTAAACCCACAGACAGAGAAGCGGCTTTTAAAGCCCTTAAAAATAAAAACGCAAAACAAGAGTCCGAGGAAGAAGAGACATCGGATGAAATGGAAGCAAACTTTGTTAGAAAACTAAAAAGGGGAAAAGGAAAATACAGAGGAAAGCTACCGTTTAAATGTTTCAACTGTGGAGGCGTTGGGCATTTTGCGACTAAATGTCCACTTAATGAGAAGAACAAAAATGATGAAGGATCGCACCAAGAAAGAAGTGACTGGAAGAAGAAAACGAATTTCAGAAAAGGCAACTTCAAGAAGAAAAGTTTCATCTCCAGGAATGCCAGTTCATCAGAAGACAACTCCGGTGAGGATTCTGAAGAGGAAACAGGTGAAGCTCTTTTCATGGCATTTGAAGAAGTAAAATCAGAAAAGGAAGAAGGAGTGAACTCTGAAGTATGTGGTGAAAACCCTGAGGCTGAAGTAGATCTAGAAGGTGAGTTGATCTCTGCACTTGAAGAGTGGAAAATAGAGAGGAAAAAGAATAAGAAAATTTCAAAAAATCTTGAGGATGCAAACGAAATCATAACCAGTATGAAAGTACAGACAGAAGAATACAAGAAAATATCTGAAGATCTCGAAGTACAAATTACCATGAAAATAGATTATTGCTGCAAACTAGAAGAAGAGAATGTTGGTTTACGGACGCAGATAGAAGAGATGAATCACAAAATTAGTTGCTATCACAAACGCGAAGAAAGTTCTATGAAGTTGGATAAGATTATAAATGACCAAAGGCCTGCAGGCATCAAATTTGGTCCGGGTTTCATCGAAGGAGAATCATCAAATGGATCAAAGGCCAGAAATGTAGAATCCATAAAGAATGAAGATAAGAAACAAAGTTGATCAAGGAAAAACGTCTCATGCAAAAGAAAGCAATAATGCCAGGCACGAAAGGAGAATTGACAATGATGGATTCACCAATGTCACACATCAAAGAAGAAGAAGACCTATGGCTCCTACGACAACATGGCAAAGACCATCACCCAGGTTCAATTATCCCTTTTCTGGTTTCTGTTTTAAATGCAATGGCTATGGACATAAAATCTCAGACTGCAAATATAATGTAAGACCAAGGAATTTCACCAATAGAAATGTTTTTTCTCCTTTGATGAATTATACAATAGAATGTTATAACTGTCATAATTTTGGGCACATTGCAAGAAACTGTAGAAGTACATTTGCATCAAATCAGTTTCAGGGAAGAAAATTTCAACCAAATAGGATGAGACAAAATAGAAAACTTCTCGAAAAACATGCACAAGCTATTGATAAGGGAAAGGCAAAACAAGAGCCCAAAACTACTATCAAAACGGAGTGGAAAGAAAAAGAACGACTTAAGGAAGAAAAGGAATCCTTAATCGTACAAACAACATTTAAAGCACAGAATAAATATGTACCATGGATACTTGATAGTGGATGCTCCAGTCATATGACAGGTGACAAACAAAAATTTGAGAAGTTACAAAAATATGAAGGTGGTTCAGTAAAGTTTGGAAATAATGATGGAGCTAAGATAGTTGGCAAAGGTTCAGTTAAAATTAGTGACGGAAAAATTAAGTCAGAAGAAGTCTTGTTTGTGGATGGTTTGAAACATAACTTGTTGAGCGTAAGTCAGATTTGTGATAAAGGTCATGAAGTAGTTTTTAAGAAGCAGTGTTGTGAAGTCAAAAAAAAATAGTGGAAAATTGATAGCAACTGGATCAAGGACATCTGGCAACCTCGTACACGCTCTCGGAGACTTCGAAGGAGCTTGTTTTATTGGACAGGAAGAAGAAAATTGGTTGTGGCACAAGAGACTCGGTCATATCAGCTTTGATAATCTAGTAAAAATCAACTCAAAAAGGGCAGTGAGAGATATTCCCACCATCAACGAAACCCGCAAACAACATTTGTGCTTCATGCCAAAAGGGGAAGCAAACTAGAGTCACATTCAAAACAAAAGAGTACTACACAAGCAAACCTTTGGAACTAATACACACTGATTTATGTGGACCCATGAGAACACAAAGCATAAATGGTGACAAATATTTTATGTTGTGCATTGATGACTATTCCATAATGACATGGATATTTTTCTTGAAGCATAAATCATAAGCTTTTGAAATGTTCAAGACTTTCAAAAACCAAGTTGAGAATGAAACAGGAAAGAGGATCAAATGTTTAAGATCAGATAGAGGAGGAGAATTCATTTCAGAGGAGTTTACAGAGTACTATGAAAAATACGGTATTAGGAGACAATTTTCAGCAGCCAGGACACCTCAAAATAATGGAGTGGTAGAAAGAAAGAACAGGACAGTGCAGGAAATGGCACGGACTATGTTGGTCGAAAGTAGAGTAGCAGACATATTTTGGAAAGAAGCAGTCCATACTATGGTGTATATCCAAAATAGGTACATGCTGAGAACACATGAAAGCAAAACTCCTTATGAGTTGTGGTTCGGTAAAAGGGCAACAACAAAATACCTCAAAGTTTTTGGCAGCAAGTGCTACATCAAAAGAACTCGAAGATAATCTTGGTAAGTTTGAAGATAGAGCGGATGAAGGTATTTTTGTTGGTTATTCATCAAAAAGCAAAGCTTACAAATGCTACAACAAGAGGCTAAAGAAAATTGTGGACGAGTGTCGATGTTAAATTTGATGAAGGTAGAGAACGAGTAATTAGCTATGAAAAGAACTACCCAATTTATGAAGAGGTTATTGAAGGAGATGAGGAAAACGAAATGGAAAAGATACAAAAAATTGACTCAGATGATTTAAGTTGTGATTCAGAAGTGGAAGAAAATAAGAAATTCAAAACAGGAAGCTGGCAAAAAAATCATCCTAGAGAGCAAATAATTGGAGACCCCAAAGTTGGTGTTCAGACAAGAAGAAGAGCAGTAAGTAACTACTCTCTATTATCCAGCATTGAGCCCAAAAATGTTGCTGACGCAAGCAAAGATGAAAGTTGGATGAAGGCAATAAATGAAGAATTAGATCAGATCGAGAAAAATGAAACTTGGGAGTTAGTACCTAGACCTGCAAATAAAAATATAATCGGGACTAAATGGATTTTTTGAAACAAATTGAATGAAGACGGACAGGTAGTCAGAAATAAAGCAAGATTGGTATGTAAGGGTTATGCACAAGTTGAAGGCATTGAATTTGAGGAAACTTTTGCACCAAGTAGCTAGACTAGAGGCAATTAGAATGTTTCTGGCTTTAGCAATCTACAAGAATTTCAAAGTTTATCAAATGGATGTGAAATCAGCATTTTTGAATGGGAAACTTGAAGAAGAGGTTTATATTGAGCAACCAGATGGTTTCCAACTTGGTGATGATCCCAACTTGGTTTGCAAGTTGAAGAAAGCATTATATGGCTTAAAACAGGCACCCCGAGCATGGTATGCAAGGCTAGACAACTATCTCACTCAACAAGGGTTTAAGAAAGGTATGGTGGATAGTAATTTGTATGTCAAAATAGAAAATGGGCATCTTATTGTTCTTGTTGTATACGTAGATGATATCATATTTGGCAGAAGCAAAGATGAGTCATGTAAAGATTTAGCAAATAAGATGCAGAAAGAATTTGAAATGTCAATGATTGGTGAACTTTCGTATTTCCTCGAGTTGCAAGTTAATCAAAATAAGAAGGGCATATTTATTTCTCAAGTTAAATATGTGAAAGAGATGTTAAAAAAGTTCACAATGGAGGATTGTAAGCCGCTTAGCACTCCCATGACGAAAGGTTACAAGTTGAGCAAGGATGACAAATCTCCACCTGTTGATCAAACCATGTACAGATCTATGATTGGGAGCTTACCGTACTCGACAGCTACTGGACCAGTATATTTTGCAGGCAAGATGCATGGTAGCATGATTTCAGGCTAATCCCAAGGAGACTCATGTGACAGCAGTGAAGAGGATTCTTCGGTACCTCAAGGGTACTATGGAGTATGGGTTATGGTATCCGAAAGGTAAAGACTTCACCCTTATTTCGTATTTAGATGCAGATTGGGTAGGAGGTGTCGATGACAGAAAGAGTACCAATGGAGGTGCATTCTATCTTGGAGATAGATTGGTCGCATGGCATAGTAAGAAACAAGAGTCAGTTTCTTTATCGACAGTAGAGGCAGAATATATTGCAATGACAACATGTTGTACGCAGGTATTGTGGATGAAACAAACCTTGAAAGATCTTGGTATTAGCTTCAGTGAGCCAATATCGCTAAGTGTGATAACACCAAGTGCCATTAACATCTCCAAGAATCTGGTTATGCATTCACGCACAAAACACATTGCTATCGGTATCACTTTTTGAAGGAGAAAGTTGTGGAAGGTGAGGTTAAGTTGGATTTTGTTCCAACTACAGAGCAAGTAGCAGATATCTTCACAAAACCATTGCCCAAGGAAGTTTTTGAGTACCTTCGCAATAAATTGGGAGTGGTCACACTTCCCAAGAATTGACTAGCTACAGGGATCACATTCTCAGGGGGAGCATTTAAGTATTTGATTATCTTTTTGCTCATGTTCATGATTTTTGCTAAGTGTAATAAATTTTGCCTAAGAATGTTGTGCATGGACTCAGGGGGAGTCTGTAGTAGCCCTTTGGTATTATTGTCAAAGGGGGAGAAGAGTTACAAGAAATTGCACATGTGTTGCCAAAAATTCCAAAGGGGGAGATTGTTGAGCAAGGTGCAAGCAACAAGTATTGTCATTGTTGTCAACACAAGTCGATAGATCTGTTGATGCAAGTGGACAGGAAGTTCAAAAGCTATTCAGATGCAGAAGACAAGAGTTCAAAGGTTATTCAGAGTATGTACAGTGATTTTCCAAGAAGACCGAAGTGGCCCATATGCAAAAGATCAAAAAAAAAAAAAGTAAGAAAAGTGTCGCGATATCGCGACATATACAGTAGGCAAGAAAAACTGTCACGATTTCATGACATGTTGGAAGAGAGAGAAAAAGCAGGAAAAACTGTCACGATTTCGCGACATGTTGGAAGAGAGAGAAAAAGAAGAAAAACTATCATGATTTCGTGACATGTTGGAAGAGAAAAAGGCAAGTGGAAAAACTGTCACGATTTCGCGACATGTTGGAAGAGAAAGAGAAAGCAGGAAAAAGTGTCACGATTTCATGACAAGTTCGAAGAAAGAGAACAAGTAAGAAAAGTGTCGCGATTTCATGACATGTCGCATTTTCATGACTAAAATAGGAGAGAGAAAGTAAGTTGGAAAAGTGTCACGATTTCATGACATGTCGCATTTTCACGACTAAAATAGGAGAGAGAAAGTAAGTTTGAAAAGTGTCGCGATATCGCGACATGTCGCATTTTCATGACAAAAGAAAGAGAGGAAGCGTACGGAAGCAGAACTGTTGCAATTTCATGACAAAAGCAGAAAGCAAGACTTCGAAAGCAGAAGTGTCATGATTTCATGACAAAAGCAAAGAAGTAAAGTACGGAAGGTAAGTGTCATGATTTCATGACAAAAGCAGAGAAGAAGACTTCAAAGGCAGAAGTGTCACGATTTCATGACAAAAGCAAAGAAGCTAAGTACGAAAGGTAGTGTCACGATTTCATGACAAAAGCTAAGTTGAAGACTACGGAGGTAGAAGTGTCATGATATCATGACAAAAGCAAAGTCAAAGTCTATGGAAGCAGAAGTGTCGCGATATCATGACAAAAGCAAAGACGAAGTATACGGAGGCAAAAATGTCATGATATCATGACAAAAGAAAATATGAAGTCTGTAGAGGCAAAAATGTCATGATATCATGACAAAAGAATAGAGAAAGCGTATGGAGGTGAAAGTGTCATGATATCGCGACATGTATTTTCATGGCAACAGCAACAAAAGAAGCTACAGAGGCAGAAATGTCATGATTTCATGATAGGTCATAAATGCGCAAGTCAAGAAGGAGAACCCGATTGAAATGAGAAGTATGATAGTGGACCGACATCACTATGGTGGTTACAGGGTCTATCCAGAATGAAATCATCAAGCGATGGATAAACCGAACATCTTCTTGAGTTGAAGCCGACGAAGACCGATGACAATCGACTAAAATTAGGGTTTACAGTTGTTATGAAAGCCGACTAAGATTAGGATTTACAATCGACTAAGATTAGGGTTTTCATCATAAAAATATTGTTATAAAAGGAGGGTTGTTTGGAGAATTGAAGTGAAGTTGAATGTGTGTGAAATACGGTCATTGTGTGCAGAGAGCAAGTCGTGTCGAATCGTGCTAAGTGCAAATTTTGCAAAGAGAGCAGAGTGTGCAAAAGGGAGAAGACGATCGTGAAGTTTGACTATAACAAAGCAGAGTGTGCGAAGTGATTGCGTAGAGAGAGCAAAGTGCGAAAAAAAAATTAAGTTATTAAGAAGTAAGTGTAAGTGATTGCACAGAGAGAGTAGAGTGCGTAGAGAATGCAAAGGTGAAGAAGACCAGTCAGGGTCTTGCAAAAGCAAAGGTATCTTACTGTCAAACTTATAGATTCAAATTGAAGTCCAGGTTGCAGCTTGGCATCAGGGGTTGGTGCTCCTTTATGTTGGTGTAGATAAATAAGGGGTTGGTGCTCCTTTCTATTGGTGCAGATAAATAAGGGGTTGGTGCTCCTTTCTATTGGTGCAGATAAATAAGGGGTTGGTGCTCCTTACAGTGGGTGCTGGTAAATTGATTGTAAAGTTGGTGCTTTGCAAAGGCTGGATTTGGATGGTAGTCCAAGCAGTCAATTTTTGAGGAGTAGCCACATTGGTGAACCTCGTTAAATCTTGTGTTGTGTGATGCTCTTTTGTTATACTTGTTGTATCTAGTAATAAGTTTTAATTGCTGCGGTATTAAGAGCTGTAAATTTAAGTTTAAAGAGCTACACTGATTCACCCCCCCCTCTCAGTGTCATTGTAAGACTAACAGAATATTGACTAAGTTGTCAAAAGAAGTATCTTTACTTAGAACTTGTAAATATATTACCAAATGTTTATAGCTATCTAGAAGTGCTCTCATGGTTACTTGAGTAAGAAGTTCATCCTTAACTGTTTCTCCTAAGGTAAATAATTTCCCTTTGATATCTGCTACTTTCCTTAGGAACAATTCTATGCTTTCTCCATTGTTCATATTTAAATAATGAAGTTGAATTTGAAGATGGAGAATAGTTGCCTTATTCTTTCCGTCAAATATTTTCTCTAGGCTTGTCCATGCATCTGAAGATGATTTTTCTAAACTAATATAGGGTTGTATAAAATTAGTGATAGCAAAGGTTATAATCATTAGAGCCTTTGAATCATTTTCTATAAACTTTAGGATTTCAATATCATATGTAGTAGGTATTTGAGCTTTCCCTTTGAAAATATCCCAAAGTTTTTCATATACCAAAATAAATTTCACTTTATTCTTCTAGGAGAAATAATTAGGACCCTCGAGTAGTTGTGATTTTGCTAGGAAGAATTTTTTTGAAACCATTTAAGTTCCCTAATATCAATTCTTAGGTTTTGTAGAATCTCTTATGACTCCCTAGTATGTTTTGGATACGCTATAAATTGATTTTGTAAATTATAGTTCAATTTTGGTTGATTTTGTAAAGTTTTGTAAATACCAAAATCAAATTCTATTATCCTTATTTCTCCAATTAAACTAAGAACTTTTCCCAAATTTAAAGAGGTTTTAATGTTGGATATTTTTTCTCAATTTAAGAAGATTTGAGACAATAATATTATAAATTTCCAACCTTTAAAATTCTTTGATAATACTCTATTTAAATATCCCTTTAGGTTTTTAATCTAAGTGCATCTAATTTCCAATTTAATTAGTTTGATGTAGTAACCCTTATAACTCCCAAATTTTGGAAAAATTAGATCACAATAATATTTGCAAGTATTAAGGTTAATTGCCAATAGAAAACCTTATTACTCCTAAAAATATTATATTAGCTTAATAAATAATTTCCTTTGAGGTATTTCTTCCTATAATAATATTTCTCTAAATTCAACCTTATAACTCCCTAGAGATGAAAGCATATAAATATAGGAATAATCCTTACCTCATACCAAGCAATAATCAACGTTGATTTTAGATGTGTAATGGCTGCACTTGTTGACTGTAGTTGCTTTGAATGTGTTCATACTAGAGCATTGAATGCTCTATACCTTGCTTCCACGCTATGATGGCTCCTACATCTTAGACATAAATGCACTGTAATACCTCGTTCAAATGCTGCATTCAAATGCTACATTGAAATTGTTGGTCCAAGGAGCCTTTAATAGGTAGTCAACCTAGTGACAAGTTCCACTTTAGTTACACTTCAATGCTTTCTTGGACATCCATTGTAAGTGTAATGTCTGAAATGTCTTCTTCCTTATTGCATTTTTTGAAGTATAATTCCAATGGAGAAATGTAATTTCTCTTTCACATGGTCTATGGTTTTTAAAATCTTGCTATAATACTTCAAATTTGAGTAGGCACTTATAACCTTCCTTGTAAGGTTTCTTGGATGTTAAGCATTGTTGAGAGATTGTGCCAAGTGGCACCTAAAGTTTCTACATGGCCTATCACTCTCCAAGGAGAATGTAACTCCTTCTTTATACCTCTTCCTTTGCTTGTTATATTCCTTGAAGTGCAAGCAAACTATTTTCAATTACAGTCGATCCTTGAGGCGGTATTGGAGCTCTGAATGGTATGGAAAATGGTACCTTTGATGGATTTTATTCACCAAGTTTTAGACCTATTGTGGCTGATCGACAACACACCCCAAAATTGGGGACCCATATTTTTTGCAGGCTTTCAGAGAAAATATCAGTGACCCAGATGCTAAAAATGAAGAAAAGGGGCAAAAATGCACAAGTGTAGAAAGTTTCGCGAAATCGTGACATGTCGCGAAATCGCGACATGTTGCGCCGTCGCAGCCGAAAATAGAAAAGTGTCAATAAATCGCGACGTGTTGTGCGGTCACTGCCGAAAATAGAAAAGTGTCACGAAATCGCGACATGTTACTCCATCACGACCGAAAGAGGAGAGAGAGAGGCGAAATGAAAAATGTCATGAAATCGTGACAAGTTGCTCCGTCGCTGCCAAAAAATGAAAAGTGTCACGAAATCGCGACATGTCGCAAAATCACAGGTCAAACCAGTCAAATAGGGCAAAGCAGAAAAGCGTCATGAAATCGCGACAAGAAATGGCAAAGGAGCATGAAGCGAAAATATGTCGTGAAATCGCGACATGTCGCGTTTTTGCGGCCAGAAGCAGCTAAGGTGCCTGCAGTGAAAAACGTCACAAAATCACTACAGGTTGCGGCCGAGAATGTACGAAAGTGAAAACGATCGCGAAATCATGATAGAAAGTAGCGAAGAAGGCATGCAGTGAAAACGGTCATGAAATCGCGACAGAAAGTAGCGAAGAAGGCATGCAGTGAAAAACGTCGCGAAATCGCTACAGGTTGCGGCCGAGAATGTACGGAAGTGAAAATGGTCGCGAAATCGTGACAACATTGAGCGAAAAGACATGAAGTGGAAAATGGTAGCGAAATCATGCAACTTTTGAGAAAGCATGCCCGTCAGGCAAAAGCGTCACGAAATCGCGATAGGTTGAAGCCCAAGTAGTATGGATGAAAAAGTCATCGCGAAATCACGACAGAATCGAGCGAAAGGGTCCGAGGCATAAAAACATCACAAAATCGTGACAGCATCCAGCAAAGATGCCCAAAGTAGAAAAGCGTCGTGAAATCACGACAAGTTGCAGCGAAGGAGCAAGAAGCGAAAATGGTCGCGAAATCGTGACAAGTTACGGCCGAAGGTGTATAGAACAGAAAAGCGTCGCGATTTCACGACATGTCGCGTTTTCGCTATGTTAACAGAGGAACAAGTTGCATGCATGAAAGCGTTGTGATTTCCATGGGACCATTACAGAAGGCACAGAAAGCGTGAGACACGTGGCATACAGGTGTCGGAGTTGCAGAGGCATTACATGCAGCGGCAGATTTCAAACGTTTCGGCATCAAGCATGAAGTGAAAGCATCAAAAATGCGAGAATTTGAAAAGACGCATTCTGGGAGATGAAACGAAGCGAGGCAGGTGAACCGAAGAGCCGTGCCAGACAGTATAAAATTGAAAGCGTAGATTGGACAGGGGGTCGGAAACTTCTGGAGCAGAGTTGCAGTGCTAGAGGCCAGAGGGTCATTTTGGGCCTGCTTTGAGGCTATTTTCCTTCCTTTTGCTGGTTTTGAGAAAACCAGAAAGTCTGCTGTTGTAACAAGATTTATCTATAATGCAGGAATATTCAGAAATTTGCATCTTATTGGCAAGAAATAAGGAGATCTTCTGTGCATGCTAATGGATAGAAGGAGGG